>JAWJED010000041.1:513552-648399 GCA_033675135.1 Frankliniella intonsa | reverse complement strand
AAAAACTTTCCTCGTGCCGAACTCCCTTTCCACACTCCTCAGCTCCTTCACTTCGATGCCATACTCGCTCTTCAAAACTTTCACTATTTCCACAGCACTTGGGACCCGCTTGGCGTCCCGCTCCACTTCCAAGGTCACCGTGTTTTGGCGGACGGCGGCCATGTTGGCGCCCGCACAGCACACAAACACGTTGAAAAAGTCCAATATGCGTTCACATTTAGCTTGGCAAAAAGGCGACCAGGGGAGGGAGAAATCACAAAAACTCTTCTCTGGGGCCGCGCGCACAACCACAACAACCGGAGCACGCGTCAGGCGGGGCTTATTGGCCGGAGCCGTACACCTGGCCCGTAACGCAGCGTCCGACCCCGACCAGGGCCAGAGCCGAACTGAACCACTTGCACATACTTCCAGCTCAACATACATTATAGATAGCATTGTAAATAGTGTGATGTTAATTACTTCTTATTGATGATATCCTTATTCATTGATCTTGAATGTTTCCTGTTGACAATTCAATATCTGAGTCGGTGCTTGAGCTTTGCCAAATGCTGATATTTATCGACAATCGCAAACTACCCTTGCCCGTACATCGTCAGAACGGTCCTTTCGAGTGCATTCCAATGGCATTCCCCGATTTGACGATAAGGGTCGACATGATAGCATCCTAACTTATACCGCAAGCGCCGAAGGCCTAGGTAGATGTACGCAGGCGCGTCGCAGCGTAATCCTGTTACGTGAAATATCGCGAAACCTTTTACGCTAGACGTGGTCTGGCGTACATCTACCTTGTATGTAATTGGTTGAGCGAAGCGAAGCCTATTACGCCACTGGAGTGCTAAATCAGTTCATTGTCCGTCTGTATGTTTGTATGTGTATATGTGTGTCTTTTAGGGGAAGGTCGACAATATGCGAACTTTTTCAGCGCTTCGCTTCGCTCAGCCAACTAATAGTTGGTGTAGAGAACTTGTGTAATATATCTACAATATTACGAATAGGGAAAACACAGCAAGACAATACAGCAGTTCCTTAAAATTTAAGACGCCGATCTTTTGCGCGTTGCCAAGCTCAATAAAAGGAAAAAGTAAATTTGTTCAAAATCTCACGGTCCAGGGATTATCTAAACCTTGTTGGTGATTGAAGTTGAATGCAGTGCATAATGTCATTCAACACAGTTGGTGTGGCACCTGCAGTAAGAGCCATGAAGGGGACCGAATGGTATGTGTTTTTAAGGAAAGTAAGCTTTCTGTAGTGGGCTTTAAAGTCCTGTCCCTATGCATGCAATGAGCTTTATCAAAGACAAAACCCTCCGCCCCCTCAGTTACCGCCTTCAGCCGTGGTGTCTGGCCCTGCTTACGTATGAAGTTTTATTTTCCTGTGTGCTGCTCCCTAACAAATAATGTGCAGAAATACCCAAACCTTTCAATTTTTGCACTTGGTCAAGCATCAGAGCCCTAAGAGGGGAGACAACAATTGTTACACCTCTATCTATAGCTGCAGGTAACTGGAAGCACAGAGATTTCCCCCCACCTGTTGGTATTTAAACAACAGAGTCCCGTCCGCGTAGTGTGATGTTAATTACTTCTTTTTTATGAGATCTAAATTCATCGATCTTGAATGTTTTCTGTTGATCATTCTTTATCTGAGTCGGTGCTTGAGTTTTGCTGAAATTTATCGCCAATCGCAAACCACCCTTGCCCGAATATCGTCGGAACGGTCCTTTGGAGTGCATTTCAATGGCATTTCCCGATTTGACGACAAGGGATCAAATAATTTTCGACATTGTGGCAATGAAACTTATACAGTTAGCGCCGCAGGCCTAGGTAGATGACCCTTTGGGCGAAAACTTCGTCTATTTGGCTGTATCTCGCACCGTAAGTCGTTAATGTGCCCGTTAAGTAGTGCATTTGTCATTTCCGCATATAACAGACTGGTTTATCGCCGGATCCGTCTGCACGAGTGCAATTCAATGGTGCCCACTGTTTTGTTTTTCGAATCGTATTTGAACTAGGTAGATGTTCGCCAAACTACATCTCGCGTAACAGGCTTCGCGATATTTCGCGAAACTCTGTTACGCTGCGACGCGCCTGCGTACATCTACCTTGCCCTGCGGTCTGCGGTGCCTTCTCTAAGGATAAGAATGCATTACTATCAAAAATTATTAGACGGGGAGCGCCACCGAATTGCACTCGAAAAGACCATTCAGACGACGTACGGGACGGGGTTATTCGGAATAGTTGGAAAATGCGAGAACTTTTGAGATATGCCCTTGCTTACTGGTTACGCTTCGAGGATTTAAATTACGCTTTGAGTAACTGAACAGTGGGCTGAATGAAATTGCTCTTGTGCAAACGGTTTCGGCGATTATGCCGGTCTGTGATGAGTAAAACTCTGAGATATACACCACTTTACGCACATATTTTCAACTTCTAGTCCAAATATGACGTTGTAACAGCAAAACGGTGTGAGATAAGGCCAAACGGGCGAAATTTTCACACACAGGGTCGTACCACGCCAACCTACCCCGAAATGGCACCCAACATGCATTTGATGACCTTTCGAAATCACCCTTTAGCGGCGAAACGGTAAGAGAAACGGCAAAAATCGCCCTGGGGTTCGCAACTCGCCGAGTTACCCCTTAGGACATTGTAAAAAAACAATTATTCAAAGTTAATTTTCTTTGACAATCTAAATTAATTTTAACAGTGTCAATATTTGAGGTAGAGTGCCCTTTTCTGAACTCGTCCGAGCTATTCAGGCCAAGAAGCTCCGGTTGAAAGTTCAGTTCGATGTATTAACTCGTTTTCGAGCGGACAGCGGCGCACCGGAAATGAGACCGGCTCGCCCACAGTTGGTGACATCTCTGCCGCTGGTGCGGGGTGAAGTGGGGGAGGTGAGCGGAGCAGCGCAGAGCCTACTGCGCATGCGTAGTTCGCAGGCAGAGATGCATCTGGCGACCGCGGGCCAGTTCCGTTTCCGCCTTATTGTTGCTTGTCCGAAATACCCTATTGTACTCGTGCAGACTGATCCGGCGACATGTTAATGTGTTATGACCGGAAACGCGAGAAATACGCTTCCAATTGGTCCAACTATGTCGCACTTGATGAGAACAAAGCTGAGTTAGCAGATTTTATTTCAACTGAAATATTGACAGCCGATTACGGGCGGACTACGGTGGTTGTCGCTGGAGGGTTCGCTGACGAACTACAAGTATCTGCTAGCAATGGGATGGATTGCTCTTCCTTGCAATCTACGCACGAAGAGGCTGATACCCGTATTATCCTCCATGCAGTAAACAGTACGCACAATAGAGTTGTCGTGTCTGCAAGAGACACAGACGTATTTGTATTGCTCCTGCACCATTTTAAGAGAATGAAATGCAAAGAATGTTTTATGATGGCTGGTACTGCTAAGGACAGAAAGTATGTACCTATTCATACAGTAGCAGCGTCAATGTCTCTCTGTGAGCGAAATAATATCCTTGTATTCCATGCATTGACCGGTTGTGATACTAACTCATTCATAGCAGGTCGGTATATAGTTTACTTTTTTACTTACATTTTTTCTGCACAAGAAACTTATTTAAATTCATGTTACAGGTATAGGAAAGAGAGGTGCTTTGGTTGTATATCGTGCACATTCCAAGCTTCTTGATGGACTCGCAGATGCAGAAGTTCAGGATAGATTTTTGTTAAAATGCGAGCAATTCATTGTACTTTTGTACAAGAGAAGAGAAAAAACCTGCGATGAAGCGAGACACATTCTTTTTGGAAAAGTTTCAAGTCCTGAATTGCTCCCAGCTACGTCCGACGCAGCCCGTCTTCACATCCTCCGTGCCGCCTACCAAGCCAGGATCTGGCTGAATGCACATGTAGCAAAGCCAGATCTTCCTGATCCTTGCCAGCACGGATGGCGTCTGGAGGAAAATTACATTCCAGTCTACACCACCCTGCCAGCGGTGCCCAAGTCCTGCACGAAGTTGTTGAGTTGTGGCTGCAAGTCAGGGTGCGGCACACGATTGTGCAAATGCAGGCGGGAGGAAGAAGTCTGCACCAAGTTGTGCAAGTGTCAGGCAGACTGTGAAAATAATATTGACAGTGATGATGTATTCATGTAAAATGTTTTGTGCATTTTGTTGAACCCCTAAAGTATACTTGTACTATTTAATTTCGACAAACCTGTGTTGGAATGTTTCCTATCGCTTTTTTGAGCTCAAATTAGTGTTCAGCGACCTCCAAAACATGTGTGGTCATACCCAGCACGTCATATTATGGCATTTTTTAAAAGTTTGTTATTTGGGCCCCAATCGACCGCCATCTTGGATTACGGTACTTCCGGTCGCCTAATCGATTTCTGGTGCTGATTTTTGATCTTGTCGACGTCAAAAACATGTGTGCTGATACGCCGCACTTGACAATACGCCAACTTTTGAAAGTTCTGTATTTAGGCCCCTGATGGCCGCCATCTTTAATTATGGTACTTCCGGTACCCGAATCGACTTCCGGTACTCATATTCATGTTCAGCGACCCCAAAAACACAAGAAACGACACCTCGGTGGGCAATACCGAGACACTTAACGAAAAACGTCATTTAGGCCCTTAGTTTGGCCGCCATCTTGGATTTGAGGCCTTGGGAGGCAAAATTCGGCTTGGCAACATGCAGATTCGGATTCAGCGGGGTCGAAATACCCCAGAACCGTCAAGTTGCCAAATGTCGCACGAAATGCCGCTCGGAGTAAAATAGAGTACGATTTTTGGGAATGTCCACCAGTCTATAAGGCAAGTGACAGTTAATTACTGCTGATTACTGCTGACAGAGTCTAAGGAAAAAGTATTTCAAAAAATTTCAATAGTGAAAATAAATAAATTTTAAATCAGATATATCTCCTCTTGATTGTTGGGCTAAAAATCTTAACTCCTGTTCCTGTAAAATGGACGAAAAAAGGTGGTATTATTTATTTACATTTATTTACATTATGTACATTACGCTGCTTTGATGGGTAATTCAACCAAAAAATCAATCAAAACAAAAAGAGCTCTAAAGAAGAAACATTTAACTTACATTATGTGCATTACTAAGAAGAGGATTGGTCAGTTGTTTCGCTTGTGTTCACATCTTCACATCACTTTTTGAGACCGCTTCTGGGACTTCATTTTTGCTGTCGGTTGGGGGTTCAGTTTGAGAATGGGCAGGAACGTTATCTTCATCATCTGTGTCTTCCTCCTCCTCCTCTTCCCCTTCCTCCTCCTCCTCCTCGGACTCAGAATCCGAATCCTCCTCATCAGGAATTGAGAGAACATTTCTGAAAGTAGGGAGAAATCATTTTACAACGTGGACAGAAATATGGAGGAAAACAAGAAAACACATATTCTGCATAATAATTACTTACAGAGCGTCCCTGCACTGTCTCTCGCCCCCAAAGGGGGGACTCGACTCATCTCCCACAAAGACAAGGACTTCAGAGAGAGCATTTTTTAATGCTGTTTCGGGGGCAGTCTTGGCCGCTTCGTCAGCGTTAAAATGATCAAAATACTTCCATACTCGGGGCCACTCGACAATTCGGCGCCCCTCGGCACATAGATTGTAGGCCCTCCTCATTGCGCTGATGGGGTATTCAGCGTCCAGTTCATCAGCATGCTCATCTTGTAGGTGTTTTGCGAGTTCCCTAGGTGAAACTGTGACCCAATAGCAGTACGGGCACCTTTTACAGTTCTTAGGAGCCTGTCTGGCGTCAGCTCCACACTGAGGAAAGAATCAGAAAAGAAAAACAGAGTCAGATTCTTAACTTTGCACAACTTATTCAGGAAATTTGGAAAATTTGAAACTAATACAACATTGTAGAAAAATACCTTGAATCACCAATATACTTCAAGTGGTTTGGATGGCCAAAAATCCCTGTACTTCCTCGACTTTTTGAACTCAAACTTTGGCGTCTGTGGAAAAAAATCAATCTGTCAGTAAAACTAGGTAGATGTACGCCAGACCACGTCTCGCGTAACAGGCTTCGCGATATCTCGCGAAACACTGTTACGCTGCGACGAGCCTGCGTACATCTACCTACGCCTGCGGCGCTGTCAGTATGGATTAAGATGCCATAAAAAATACGCTTTGAGTAACGAAACAGTGGGCGGAATTAAATTTCACTCGTGCAGACGGTTCCGGCGATATGCTAGTCTGTGATAAGCGAAAATCTGAGAAATACAGAACTCTAAGTGTATATTAAGGACTTTTTGTCGAAATTTGACGCTGCAGCGGCTTACCGGTGCGAGTTACGGCCAAACGGACGAAATTTCCGTCCACAGGGGTGCAACTCGTCGATATACCCCCTAAAAGGACACCCAACATGCCTTTTGACTACTTTTCGCCCTTAAGTCACGCAGTAGCGGCTAAACCGTAAGAGATACGGCCAAACGGACGAAATTTCCGCCCACGGGGTCGCAACTCGTCGAAATACTTCGGAAACGACACCCAACAGGCATTTTTAGGACTTTTCTTCCTTTAGTCACGCAGTACGCAGTAGCGGCTAAACGGTGAGAGATACGGCCAAACGGACGAAATTTTCACCCTGAGGATTGCAACTCGCCGAGTTACCCCTTAGAGCACTGTAAAAAAATATTTATTACTGAAATTTTTTTTTTTTTTTCGAAAATGTTAATTATTTTTTTACGGAGTCAATTTTTGAGCTAGAATGCCCATTTTCGAACTCATCCAAGGTATTAAGGCCAAGAAGCTGCAGTAAAAATTTCAGCTCGATATCCCTACTCGTTCTCGAGTTATCGTGCGGACAGACAAACAAACAAACAGACAGACAGACAAACAGACAGGAGCCAAATCCGATCAGTGAAGTAATAGGCTTCGCTATCGCTCAGCCAATTACTTCAGTCAGACTTTGAAAACGCAATGGTAAGCATGACACATCATATTGTTCAGTTGAACTTTTCCTATCCTTTTTGGGCAGTTGCAAGGTCAGAGTGGTTTCGTTGGCCCTTTTCGGTGTCTGTGGGACAAAATAAGCAGAATTAGAAACTTCAGAAATTGAACCATCGAATAGATGTTTCCCGAGCCCTGAAATTGCGTTACCTTGACCACTGTTCCCTTCGCTCTCTCCCTTGATCCATCTTGCGTTACAGGAGTAGCCTGCGATTGAACGGAAGACGAAATTAGAAAAGTGGAATGATAATTCGAAAAACGACAATTTCACGAACAGAATATGAAGTATGACCAAAGCGAAATAACTTTACCTTCTCGCGGTTCGGCGTCGGTTTGCTACCCGGGTAATGTATAACAAACAGTGAGAGAGTTGTACCTTTCGATGTCACCAGGCGTACATTATAGCATCCTGACTATCTTACCCAGTTCCTTAAGCAAATTTCTTGAGTGGGCCACAAAACCCCGAAGGGCTGCCACCGACTCCCTTTGCTTTACGGTGTATGGGCTATCACCTGGTTCCAGCCTTTTGCCGATCTTACGCAAAGAGCGCCGCCACGACCCCTTCTTCTCGGGGCGGTACCTCAGGGCCCGTCTGCAGGCCCTATGGCCGGCATCAAACTTCCGTCGTGCTTCCCACACGACGGGCACCTTTCTTATAAGCCAGGGGTATCGCACATAGCTCTTCGTAGTCTTACTGTTGCGGGTCCGGGTCGTCGGACCCTGTAAACAAAAAGAGTCTCAATTAGTCGCTAAAATTCAAAATTGAGGCTAATAGAAGGCTTAGCGAAACAACTTGGAATGAAGTTGTACTAACCGAGTGGCTCATGAACAGCGGGACCGCGCCCTCCATGTGAAATGCAACGTCCTCGTATTGACTTAAGTTCTCTCCGAGCATGGCTTGCATCGCATATAGAAATATCTTCTTGATCCCTGAGTGCTCCAAACTCTGGAGACCTTCCAAATCGGTCTTGGAGAAGAAATTTTCTGCCACATCGAGTTTGTACACGAAATGAGACCTCAGTGATACAATTACACCAGCATCCATTAGACCTAAGATAGTTGTTTCGATCTCATCGCACGATGGCAGTCCTTCCTTGAACATGACTGCCATCGTACGTTGCACAAGAGTAATCACCTGAAGGAAGTATTAATGTGTTTAGTTAAGTTATACGAGGTTGATATACGGCAGTTCAGCAAAGCACTATTGGTAAGATTTATCTGGAACATATATCAAAAACTTTTGCCTTTCGGGGGCCCCCGTCTGCCTCACCCCTTCTTCGCTTCATAAATCTAGCGAGCACCAAAATAGCTGCGGTGCACGCTGACTGAAGGAGTGATAGCCTCTGTTTTTCCTCTCGGTCTATAATGAGGTCTGCATTTTCCAGCACCTCTGACATGGCAATATTCTTGGCTGAAAAAAAAAGAGAGAAATGTGATAACCATTTACGTTCGTTTTCTAAGATGTAACTTCAATATCTTGGCAACAAGTGGCCCTTCGTACTAACAGTCATTATGGAGAATCAAAACTGGATTGTTTTTCTTTCTTTTTTTAAACAAATTATTGAGGGTCCTACCACATGACTCAGTGATCTTCACAATGATCATCCTGAACAAAGACACAAATATTACCGTTTCTAATAATTCAAAATGACCGCAAACAGAGACGCAAATAGAGACGAGGAATACTAACGGCCAAGAATTTTTGTTAAATTCTCTGGCATAACTTGAAGGAAAGAGCAAAAGCTGCCTCTTCTGCAGGCGAGCCACCTTCTTGGCCGCTGTAATCTCCTCATCAAGAAGATTTGGGGCCTTTACTACCACCAGCTCGCCCCTGCGCAGAGACTCCTCCATTCTATAGAAAAAACAGAAATGCGAAACGGAAAATGAGCATAGCGTCAGTTCTAGAAGCCGCAGTGCTAAGATAACTTCAGGATACACTATTTGGCACTCCATTATGACTCAGCAGCGCTGGCATACCCACTCATGATCAAGCTTCTCCCAAAATAATTTGTTACATTCTAACCTACCGTATCCCCGATTCACTTACATAAAAACACGGAAAATTGCCATAGAATCAGTTCCAGAAGCAACAAATTGTTGTCTACAGCCGTAAACACTAATTCTTATGAACATTTATACACGTAAATATTATTTCTTTTGAATTTGCTCGGCTTATGAACTTGTAATACGCTTGCCGTGTCCGGCCCCGTCCCCGCCCAACGGCACCGCCAGCCGCCGCGGGAGCGCGCAACCGAGCGGCCCCACGGCCGCCCCCGGAGCGAGGCACCGGACCAGCCTCACTTCAGCCAGTACCAGCTAACAGAGCGGATGTGCTGCCTGGGTCTCTCTCTGCTACTTTGTGTACCTTTGTGATTGTGTGATTATATGGGGCATGTTACTAACTAGACCGGTGGACAGCCGATCGCTCTGTGATTAGGAAAGAATGGAACTTGTCGACTGTTTCTATTAGAGGCAGTGTTGAGACGGTGGCGACTGCCGAGGGGGAGCTGCTGGTCTGTCCGATGGCAGCAGATGGCGACTGCCTATTTTCTGCAATTTCGCACCAATTGCTCCCTATAAAGTTGTCAGCGGCGCAACTGCGGAACCTTGCAGCAACTTACATCGACGAACATCCCAGCGAGTTCGAATTCCAAATATATTTTGATGCCCTTGAAAACCCTGGGAGGTATCGAGGCCTACTGCATGAGGGTTCCCTTTTCGCACAGGGAAAATACTTGAAGGACCCTCACGGTGCCGCGCACGTGCTTACCCAATAACTTAGGAAGAAAGGGTACTGGGGAGGGGAGGAGAGTATTGAGGCCCTCGCCCGCAACCTAAATGTCAAGATCATCCTTTACAACAAGGCCATGGGTGATGTCAAACCAGCAACGGCCGATATTTTTGGCCACGGCACCAAGTGCCTGCGTATAGTCTTCAGGACATATCAGAAGAACCTAATACGAAACCACTATGACAGTGTGCTCAAATGTAAGTAATGTATTTCTTCAATACACAATACACAAGGGGTCGGCAACTCGACACTGGGAAAACTAATGTCAATGTGACATGTATAACGTTATGTAATGCACTCCTAGGTGAACACGTTTCATAATGCACTCTCTGGACAGAGAATGTTTGAAATGCAACATGCCTCTTTCTCTCCCTATCTCGATTAATACCGGGGAGGGGGGGTATTAAATGGGCAGAAAATTAGTACCCCCCATGTATACCGAGGGAGGTGGAAGACCACTAGGCAATTAATGCCGGGGGAGGGGGGTATTAATCGGACAGAAAATTAGTACCCCCCTGTGTAGCGAGGGAGGTACAAGACCCCTTGGCGAATAATCCCGGGGGAGAGGGGGTATTAAATGGGCCGAAAATTAGTACCCCCCTGTATACCGAGGGAGGTACAAGACCCCTTGGGCTTAGCCCAACTCAAAATATAATTGATGAGCTGAGTGACACGGATCAGAGAGGTGAGCTAAAAAGTTGCTACTCCTTTTTCACATTGTCAGGGCAGTTAAAAACAAATTCTGTTTTTATTAGGATCCCAACATGAAAGTTTTTCCCGAACGGTAGAGGAAAATTGCTGTGAATATGAACAGCTTCCTGAAAGTAAGTTTGGGGGCATGTTCCTCTGTGAATAGTTTAAGTTGTTCATGTTTGTGCATTTACCAAAGCAAGTCTATTTTGAAGGAATTGTGGAGGAAGAGGAATGGCGACGACAGTGTGCAACATGTGTCAAGTATGGGAACTCTGCTTTTACCAATGTTGATTTTTGTGAGCTGTGTGGTGCACCAGTCCACACTGGTGATGGGACGTGTTCAGTCGCTTGTGGCCCTGCTTCTGATGACAAGTGGCTGTGTCTTAAGTGCAGCACCCTCGGGATCAATACAGGTAAATGAGGGTAAATACATCCTTTCTCCTCAGGAAAGTTGCCATTGGTTTTGGGTGTCAAATCTCTATTGTTCTTTTATGTTCTTCAAATTTAATCAGAAAATTATGTCTTTTACCAGCGTGTTTTTACACAAGTGGTTCAAACAGTTCTGTTGAGAACTTGCTGCTCAGCATTTCGTGCTGGAGGAGTCCTTTTCAGGACTGGTTAGTCCTTTTCAGGACTAAATTGTAAGTTTTTGTTTGTGTATGGCTCAACATCCACTTTATATTCCAGTCTACCTTGCCTCTGATCTACTCGACCATCTTCATTGCGACTTTGTCAAACTCTTGTACGGTTGCATATACAGCTCACTTACTTGGCTCTTCAATGACTGTCGCTGACATCAACTTTGCCAATACTCATTGTATTAGCCACTGCTTCAACAGTGCTACTTTCTTCTGGCCTTTCTCATGGCTACTCTGTATAATTGCTCACTTATGTGATTTCATTAAGCTCCTAATTTGTGTCAGTTTGAACCTTTTTGGGTAGTATTTCTCCTGTAAATTACATGTTTGGCAATTGTTCACATTTTCTATAAACCTACTGAGTTTTCTATGAGCTCAGTAAGAAATACTAAGTCTTCATGCAATAGAATTGATTGGACAGTTTTGTGTGTCCTTCCTTTTCCTCAGGTCATGAACTTCTCTAACTGTTGAAAAAAAATGAAACCATTAATCTGATGTGAATCAAATCTCTCGAATATTTTAATCTGAGAATGCTGCATGTTTATTTTTTAAATGCGCACAAAGATTTTCTATGTTTTGATGAATTTGCTTGTTGTAGGTGTGGAAGTTAATTCAAAAGAAGTTGAAATTATTACAATTGATTCGGATACAGAAGGAGACACACCGTACCCAATCAAAGAAGAATTTGACAATGGTGATGGCTTTGATGATACCTTGAATGAAGTACTAAATGGTAGGTCAAATAAAAAAAAATTATATACTTATTGTATGGATCCATTGCAAGACAGCAGTTAGTACAGATACAGGAATTGTTGATATTGGTAGTAAAAAAATTATTGTGCATTTTTTCATATGCTGAAATAATATAATATAAAGAGGTGATCTCTCTTCTAGGAATAGAAAGTGGAAACCTATGTCAAGATGCGTGTCCAGCATGTGACCTTAATGGACCTCCAGGACCGGACTCAGCCCACAAGTGTGCCTATTGTAAAAAGCCAGTACATGCATTTGGCTGCTCAGTAGAAAACACAAATGGTGCAGAGGGCTATGGTGGAGATGACAGAGTCTGTCTACCATGCTTCAGAAAAGGTTACACTATACTATCTATACTATATCTGGGAAGTCCTGAATAAATATTTCTCAACTTATTAAAAATTGTCTTCTTTTGCAGTTCAAACAACTGAGACAAATGCACACAATCCAGCATGGAAGTGTCACGCATGTGGCAACAAGGATATAGAATTGTAAATTGCATTGCGGCTGCAGAATATTCACTATCATAACTTACAATGCCAAAAGATTCCTGTATAATTTATGCTTCCCTCTGTTGCAGGAGAACTATTCAAAACCCTGGTGGAAACTTTGGCCGGAAATATTATGGCTGTTATTCTTCATTGTGCTCTCGTGAAAAGCCATTTTTGTTTTGGGCTCCAAAAGGTAGGGGTTTCATTTCATAAGATCTTTTGTCTTATGAAATCGGAATTGAATTTGTAATTCTACCTTCCGTATGCATTTGACATTTATTTTTGTATCCTTTCTAGACAAGTCAACTGAAAGTATTGTGTCACCAGGAAAGAGAGGTAATGTTACAGTGAGGAGGAAAAGAGGTAATTCATCAAAGAGTTCTTTGAGCATCATTTTTGTAGTGTTCAAATTTCATGTTTTTAATATCTCAACTTCTGTCAGCATTCCTTATGACTCTAACAATCTCTCAACAGGTGCCCCCACTAGCACAATTAGTGATCCTGAATTAAGCAGTAAGTCTCCTTGATTTTTTAGCACTTTCATATCTACTTCATCCATCTCTTAATTTTTTAGAGGGATGTTTGATAAAATTCATTTTCATGTTTCTTCCATATTTTTTTTCTGTACATCTTTAAGGTGACATGACAGCTGTAAGTTAATACTCTTTTAATTCTTTTGGTGAGACTATCATACCTTAAATGTATTTTCTGAAAGAGCATATTTCTTTCTAGGGAGACCAAAGGAAAAGACCAATGCGGCAAGTACAGCTGCCAGTAAGACTAAGGAAGTCTTATAGCTTCACAACCCCTTAGGGAATATGGTTGTTGGTATTTTGGACTGGTTGCAGTAGCCACAGAATTTGGTTATAAAGAAGTTCAGGTGGTTTTTCTATGTTTATGTGTTCTCATGAGACTCTTTAATGTTTTTTTTTTGGGTGGAGGCGGGTTGCCCGGGTACCCGGGTCAAAGTGAGAGCCATAAAGTAAGGAAATGAGAGGTAAAACTCCCGTGAGAAGCGGGCCCCGCCAGTCCGCCCCGCCGGCCTCGTCACCCCCTCGCCAGTCCGCCCCGCCGGCCTCGTCACCCCCTCGCCAGTCCGCCCCGCCGGCCTCGTCACCCCCTCGCCAGTCCGCCCCGCCGGCCTCGTCAACCCTAGCCGATCCGCCCCGCCGGCCTCGTCACCTCCTCGCCAGTCCGCCCCGCCGGCCTCGTCACCCCCTCGCCAGTCCGCCCCGCCGGCCTCGTCACCTCCTCGCCAGTCCGCCCCGCCGGCCTCGTCACCCCCTCGCCAGTCCGCCCCGCCGGCCTCGTCACCCCCTCGCCAGTCCGCCCCGCCGGCCTCGTCACCCCCTCGTCGGTCCGCCCCGCCGGCCTCGTCACCCCCTCGTCGGTCCGCCCCGCCGGCCTCGTCAACCCTAGCCGATCCGCCCCGCCGGCCTCGTCACCCCCTCGTCGGTCCGCCCCGCCGGCCTCGTCACCCCCTCGCCAGTCCGCCCCGCCGGCCTCGTCACCCCCTCGCTAGTCCGCCCCATCACCCGACCAGCCGCCCCGCCAATCCGCCCCGCCAGCCGCCCCGCCAATCCGCCCCGCCAGCCCCACCAAGTCGTTCTGCCCTCCCGTCCCAATCCTCCAGCGGTGCTTCATAGCAGAATGGAACTGTCTCATTACCGGCCAGAAGTCCAGTTTTCTTTAGTTATGTACCAATCACAATACATAGACGCACTACTCATGCTAAACACTTTCAGTGTCGCGTGGTGGTGGTGCAAATAGCATCAAGTTTCTTGTTTGCACCACCTGGTGCAAATAGTTATTTCTCTCTTATTTGCACCGTGGTGCGAATAAATATTAGTTTACTATTTACACCACCCTATCTATTAACTGCGGTGGTGTAAATAGTGGAAATGGCCTTATTTACACCGTGGTGTAAATTACACACTATATGTTATTTACACCATGGTGGTGTAAATAGTCACTCCGTTTATAAAACCAATAATTTTTGACCAAAATTAATTTTTTTTGTTGGAACAGCTTCACTTTAATATAGTCTTGGATTTGCAAAAGGGTTTGCAAGTGGGAATTCATCAGAACTGTTTGCTGTCAGACACACCAATGCTCAAAATACAGTCAGTCGTTTCCCGTGAAGCCAGTTGCGACAAAACTTTGTTTTCAATAAAATGACAAGTCCCAGACTAAAAATTCTTGTTCTCCATCCTTAAGATTCACCTCTCCCTCATGATATAAAAGCATTTGATGATAAGAAAACAGTTTTACTATGAATTTTATGTTTGGATAACTTTGTAAGATTTTCACTCTATCTGGCTTTATAAAACCAAAGATTTTTGACCAAAATTAAATTTTTTTGTTGGAATAGCTTCACTTTAATATAGTCTTGGATTTGCAAAAGGATTTGCAAGTGGGAATTCAACAGAACTGTTTTCTGCATTGGACCTGCAGGCTCAGGAAACAGTGAGTCGTTTCCCGTTAAGCCAGTTGCGACAAACTTTGTTTTCAATAAAATGACAAGTCCAAGACTAAAAATTTTTGTTCTCCATCCTTAATACTCACCTCTCCCTCATGATATTAAAGCATTTGTTGATCAGAATTCACATGTCATGTGAATTTTCACCCCTTTAGCTATGTTAAGAATTCAGACCTAACTTACTTAATAAAACTCAACTTTTTTGACCAAAATTAATTTTTTTTGTTGGAATAGCTTCACTTTAATATAGTCTTGGATTTGCAAAAGGATTTGCAAGTGGGATTCCATCAGAACTGTTTTCTGTATTGGACCTGCATGCTCAAGATGAACTGTCGCTCAACTTCGGAAAAGAAGTACCCACTCACACCAAAAGTAAAATATGTTATGAAATTCATATCAGTTGTAATCTCTTAAACCTATTAAAACTGAAGGATAAATTTCATGTGCAAGTCTTTCAAACTAATGTCCAAAGTGAAAAACGCTCAAGCCAACTTACGAGGATCAGTGGAATGAATACAACGTAAGATCATGCTCAAAAAAATATAATTTTCTTTTTTCTTTAGAAAAAAAGACTTAAGGTTTAAAAAAATACAACTCTTTACAAAAAGATACTTAATGTTTAAAAAATATAACATGATCAGGGCCGTCTAGGGACAGGGCCCAATCGGGCTCGGAGGGCAGCCTGCAACAATAACACACATTCTATCACTTACCCGCCCATCAACTAGAGAGATCATATCGGTTACAAAAGTCAGACATCAACTTACACTTAGGGTCAAGGTGAGGGCCCGGGCCTCCGGCCTCACCCGCTGCTGCGGCGCCACTACCGCCACCGCGCGGTCGGCATCCGCCTGCTCCGGGCGGCGCCTCCCGCCGCGGCACCCGCGTCGACGCTTCGACGCCCCGGCGTCATCACTGGCCGCGGAGGCGGCCGCCCTCTTCCTCAGGGCCCCGGCTGCCTCTGCGTCACCCACATGGGCGACGCGCTGCCGGGGGCCCTGGTTCATGAGATGGGGCTGGGAGGGGGCAGCCCGCATAGTGGCGAGCGCCTCCCTCCGCAGCTGGGCCTCCTGTGAACAGACACAAAAAGTTTTGTGACTTGCTGCACAAAGTACGGGCACGCACCGGGTCGACGGGGTACTAACAGGACATGGGCGAGCACCAGGGCGGGGCAGGGGATGACGTCCACCAGACGAACAGGGCGGGCAAGCACCAGGACGATCACGGCGAGGTGGGGCAGGGTGAGCACCAGCTCGAACAGGGCGGGCAGGGGCAGGGTGAGCATAAGCGCGAACAGGGCGGGTAGGGGGAAGACGTCCACAGGACGAACAGCGCGGGGCGAGCACCAGCTCGAACAGGGCGGGCAGGGACAGGGTGAGCACCAGCTCGAACAGGGCGGGCAGGGGCAGGGTGAGCACCAGCTCGAACAGGGCGAGCACCAGGACGATCACGGCGGGCGGGGCAGGACGAGCACTTACCTCCGCTTCCTCCGACGCCGAGGGCGTCGCCGTCCAGGCCGCAGGTGGCATGGGGAGGGCCGCCGCGCGCGGTGGCGGCGCCGGCACGGCGGTGGGGTTCGGGGATCCGGGGGCACCTTCTTCCTCCGTCCGGGCCGGGGGTGTTGGAGGACCCGCGAGGGGCGGCGGTGGCACGGCGGCGGGGTCCGGGGCGGCAGCTTCCTCCGTCCGGGCCGGGGGTGGTGGAGGAGGGTCCCGAGGACCTGTGGGGGGCGGCGGTAGCGGGTCCCTAGGGCGCCGCAGTTTCCATAGCACGAGTTCAGCCTGGAACATATATGAAATACATGTATTACTTCACAGGTTACACTGCTGGTCCCGGTCCCGACCTGCTTTATCGCGTACACACGATGTTTCTAACCTCAACAGAGTCTGGCCGCCATGTTGGGGCTTACACTCAGCACTTTCCCACGCTCTTTTCAGACGTATTTTGACAAAAATCCATAGATTTAATGCTTCACAGATGCTTCCGAGCACATATAGATCAGTATTTTATCACACAACTATGCCGCAAAACTTGAAATCATTGAATTTACCCCTCCGGCAGTGAACAAAGGATGGGGGAGCGGGGAATGACAAACCTCATTTTTCCAACTTCTGACCAAAAATTATCAGGTTTTTTCACACGAGGACAAATGACTGAATCACAGAAACACATTGAGCAAGGTCTCAGACCTTCCCCATCACTCGACATTTCTAGCCCTGAACAGAATTTGCCCGCCATATTGGGACCTGAACTTCGACACTTTCCCACGCTCTTTTCAGACGTATTTTGACAAAAACCCACAGAATTAATGCTTCACAGATGTTTCCGAGCACATGTAGATCAGTATTTCATCACACAACTATGCCATATAACTTGAAAAGACTGAAATTTTATATGCTAAATGTACAGGCCCAACCCTCACCCCTGAGAAGCAAACTTTTTCCCACGATCTAATACATATTTCACATCACACTTCACTGCAAAATGAATCACTCTACTTACAAATAGTTTCTCCATTTCTCTTTTCTCCTCCTGAGAGGGATGTAGTTCTATGGACGGACAGTTTTCACACGACGGAGCTCCGCAACGTCCTGCCATCTTGGCAACTTCAATGGGAATGAATTTTGACCTACCTCATCGAGGGTTTCCGCCGGCGGTAAGGGTGTGCTCAGTTTGTTAGCTTTAAGCTCCTCAGCCAATCAGCGATCGCGACCATATTTCTGATACAGATGGGTTTGTTCTAAAACTCACCTCATAGTCGTCTGCTTGGACACTCTATGCATCCCTGCGCAGGGCGGGGGAGGGGGTGGACCAGGCTGTCGCCGGGCGGCAGCAGGGAGGAGGGGGCAACTACCCTCCGCTACAGGGCGGCTCCACTCTTGCCTTGTCACCCATAGCGCCTTACAGCCCGAGCGGCACGGTGGCTACGTGCACTAACGGACTGACTTCGGACCGCGTGGCGCGGGATCGACTCTCACCTCTCCACTTTTCCATTTCACCTGCGGCAAAGATAGGATTGAGGTGTCTAACGCATAGAGATCGTATACATTTAAAAAAAAAATAAATACTTACCTGTTTCCCTTAGCTCTCACTTGTATCTTCAACCTCTGATGTATGACACAGGTACGCGCAGATAAACCCGCGGCAGTTTCGAACTCAAGTTTCGTTGGCGCGCGCCCGCGCGGAGTCGGCGCACAGCGGTGTTGCCTGGTCGGCGCGCCATCCCTCCGCGGCGCAGCACGCACATTCTCATACTCGCGCGCGAAATTCAAATGGCGATCCTCGACATGCTGGCTGGGTTACGCATGTGATCCTCGATGTTACGCCCCTCCACTTAGATAAGGTTAGGTTGGGTTAGGTTAGGTTAGGTTAGCCACCCGTAAGATGGCTACCCGCGACAATGGGGCACCCGCCCAGGGGGACAACCCCCCCTCATGAGCTAACCGCGACAATGGGGTACCAAGATGGCGGACCGCGACAATGGGGTACCTATACTACTATAATTGTATATTCAATTTTTACAGATACCTTCTTCTAGCGCCTCTTGTCAGCCGCATAATCCTGGACTTACAGCGCTAAAGGCTCAGCAAGGCAAGGCCCCCCGCTAGCGCCGAGGAGGAGGACACCTTAAGGCAGGTCAAGGATCTCCTGGCCCCACTGCATCACGCGACACAGGAATTAGGCAGCGAAAAAATGGTGACCCTCAGCAAGTGTATTCCTGTTATCAACAGTCTGCGCACTGCACGTAAATATACGTTTTTTGCATCGAACTTGTGCTGGGACACTGCTATTTTGATCTTTAATCTTTTTTTTTTTTATTTTGTCCCCACAGCAAATTGAGAAGTTTGAGCCTGCCTATGGGATCGCTTTTAACTTGCAAGAGCACCTGAAAACACTTTTCCATGAGGCTTTTGCAAGTACTGAGGATGTTCCTATGTATGCTGCAGCTACTCTGCTTGACCCCCGTTTCAAAGCATTCGCGTTCCACCAGGACGCCTCCACCCCTCACCGAGTAGCTGCTGCCATGAGTTTTGTCGGTACGTCTCATAGTTTTATGTTACCCGTGGACGTGGACGCCCATCGGAAGGGTGCGCTCAGGGTAGGAGTGGGAATGGACCCGCCCCGCGAGCAGAGTACTTGCGATAAACGGGCATTCCCCGTCCGTAATTGGCTTTTTTATTGTGACAGGTGACTTGGTCAAGAACAAGATGCGCGCGGCTCAGGTCCAAGCTGAGGTTGAGCTCAACATGCGGAGGGAGGAAGCAGCCAACAACCAAGCCGAAGAGCCGGTTGATGACTACTGGGCCGCCCTGGACCAGCAAGTTGAGCAGCAGTCCTCCATGCGCTCTGGACAGGACGTCGCAGGGGGTATGCCCGTGCAGCTGCGCGCATACCTTGACAGTGCACCAGTGAAGTGGAAAGATTATTCAAATCCACTCTTGGCTTGAGAGCCCCTCAAAACAGAACACAAGTTTGTCTACATGGTAGCTCAGGAATATCTGTCAATGTTGGCTAACTCTGTGCCTTCCGAGCGCCTATTTTTACACGCCGGGATTATTGCATCACAGACTAGGACCAGGCTTGCTGCAAAACGTTTGGAAATGTTAGTTTTCCTTAGGTCATGTGATGATAGTTTGTGGTTTAAGTACTTTTCTAGAAATATACACTTTTTCTAATGTAAAATAATTTGCTGATACCTTTGTGATTTTTCTGTGGTAAGTTTTCTCTTTTGTTCCTAAAAGTTTTATATTCTTGTATCCTATCTAGTATCTTATGATTCTACTGCAATAATAGGCTTGTCAATCTATTTAATTTAGTACAAAGCTACAAGCTGCTAGTCCTAATATTAATACTGTACTGACTTTATGAATATGCAAATTTATAAGATATCCTTTTGTAGTACTTATATTTAGATAATTATAAACCATTAAACGTGGTTTTGTTGTACCTTTGGGTTTTATTCGATTTTCATGTGTCCCAGTGTCCTCTGAACTCATATATCAGTCTTATTTGTCAACTCAGATTAGCTCCCTGGCGGTCATTGGTAACAGATACTTAAAATTTTATCAGTTTGACCCGTTTTTAGTTTTTCTTGCATTTTTTTCATACTTTTCATAGTTCTTTTCATTTTTTGAATATATTCGAATATATTCGAATATTGGCGCCGAATATCGAAGCCCATTCGAATAATCGATTTTCGAATAGTCGAATATCGAATATTCGAGAATCAATTTCGAATTGACATCCCTAGTCCAACCTGCGGTGCTTCATGCCGTTAAAAGATACATGAATCCCTCTGACACAGAGGAGATTATTAACGGTTATAGAAGATCAAAAGCCAGCATGACGTCCCTAGTGGAAGACTACATCAAGTATGTCTATACCCGATTTCGAAGTTACCAAAGACAGTATTTACTATTCTAGTTTAGATTTAGTTAGAAATAAGTTTGCACCAAAACAAACATACCGTCCAGTACATTTTGTAGATCTTAGATATTACCCTTACCCATTAAGTAGCTCTGCCGAAGCTCCCTATACTAGTGACGCTTTTCTTAGACGAAGAGTAGTCCAACTTTACAGTACAAAGAACCTTCCGTCCCCTAGACTTAATTTTCATACCTTGTATAACTATATATTTGAGCGTGAACGCCACAACGTTCACCGATTGAAAGATGGTCTCGACACTGACTATCGCGGTTCCTCCATCTACGCTTGGAATACCGGTCACGCGCGTGCGCATTTAGTGCAAGCAAGTGATCCAGATAAGACCAGAATGGTCCATGGAGTACCCAAGAGACTTATTTTTGTTGAGACAATGTTTTTATGGCCGCTAATGCGCGACTTGGTGGAATACCCAGGGCCGATGCTTTGGGGCTACGAAACCCTTAAAGGTGGTTGGTACAAGTTGTATAATACATTTGCAACCCAGCAACCTCAAGCTAAGACTTATATCGCTATCGACTGGAAACAGTTTGACAAGCGTGCTAGATTCTCCGTCATCGACGATCTTCACTACAAGATTATTCTATCATACCTTGATTTAAACAACTGTTACATTCCTACTGTGAATTATCCTGGCTCTAAGACTGAACCAGAGAGAGTATTAAACCTGTTTAATCATATGAACAAAGCCGTCAAATACACCCCTGATCTATTACCAGATGGGCCTATGTACAGACGTCAATACAGCGGAATTGCCTCCGGGTTTTTCCAGACCCAAATCCTGGGCTCCATGTATAATATGTTAATGTTATATTGTGTGTTAGCCGAAAATGGCATCAATATTAATAATATACCGGTAAAGGAGAATATAACGGTTCAAGGAGACGACTCAATCGTCGCTATGAATGAGTATTTTCCTCCAGAATCTCACGAAAAGTTTCTTAAATCATTGGCTGCCTCAGCCCTAACCCGGTTTGATGCTATCATAAGTACCACAAAGACTAAGATCAGTAATTCACTTAAAGGATTACCTGTCTCAGGCTACACTAATAGATCTGCTCATCCATTGCCGTGGTAAGCATGAACTATTGGCATCCTTCGCCTTCCCATAACGCCAATGCGATCCTGCGCGCCTCATGGCTCGCTGCATCGGTATTGCCTGGGCTAACTGTGGAATCCATCCACAAGTTTACGATGTATGTAAAGACGTGTACAACTTCTTCAAGAATAAGGGATACACCCCTAATCTGTCTGGTCTTCCAGACATAATTTATGGGCCAGTTCAGTACGGCTAGATCATACCCAGCCGACTTCCTTATTACAACAGAGTTCCCAACGTAGCATGATACCCACAAACACCTGTTCCAAATTAGTTCTAGAACTGCTCGTCAGAAAGAACAATTATGGCCTCGAGTCATTTTGTTTTCCAGTACTAAGTACACTAATTACACTTCGACTTCCGGAGAAAAGTACGAGGTTCGTCCGCTATTCTAAAGCTCACAAGACATAAAAACTAAAAGTGGCGCCTCAATTAAACATCAGGCGAGTGCCGTCCGCCGTCCTCAGCAGAGTATGCTTGCTCTGCAAAACAGCGTTCCAGAATCTCCAGCCACTAGATATAAAAAGGAAATGTCCAATATTCTAAAACAATGGCAACCAAGTGTTTCTGGAAAGGAAAGCGAAAGCGATGGGGCCGAATGGGTCCAATAAATGCTCCAATCATCTCTGCCACGGTTTCGTATAGGCCTCCACGAGGGGGGGATAGGATTTTCCGTTAAAAAATTCTAAGGAGCGTATCAGCATGCCTCCTGGGCACGCATGGAAATGCTGTAAGAGGCCTCGGTGCACACCCTTTTGACTGGCACCTTGCGGTCCGGTCGGCGGCGGGCGGCGGCGGCAGGTGGCTCATTACCACCCATTCCCGCACTCGGGGTACAGGTCAAGACTAGTACCTTAGCTCTCGCTGGTGGTTTGCATCTGTCCCTCCGCCTATAAATACTCCTAAGGCACCATTCGTTTTGTGCGGAAATGTCTGTAGTACTTTCCGAAGTCATTAGAATGAAGCTACAAGTTTCCAACCTATAGTTTACCTTAAGAAGACTGATTAGATTACTACCCCAATTAAGACGTTACCCAAGAAAAGATACAATTTATAGTGACTAATAATAATTTAGTTTATTTAGGTTCTTACCCTCAACTCGCATCTGGCGTGCATGGCGACCTAATGGTCCAAACTGCAGTGCTTCATGCCGTTAAAAGATACATGAATCCCTCTGACACAGAGGAGATTATTAACGGTTATAGAAGATCAAAAGCCAGCATGACGTCCCTAGTGGAAGACTACATCAAGTATGTCTATACCTGATTTCGAAGTTACTGAAGACAGTATTTACTATTCTAGTTTAGATTTAGTTAGAAATAAGTTTGCACCAAAACAAACATACCGTCCAGTACATTTTGTAGATCTTAGATATTACCCTTACCCATTAAGTAGCTCTGCCGAAGCTCCCTATACTAGTGACGCTTTTCTTAGACGAAGAGTAGTCCAACTTTACAGTACAAAGAACCTTCCGTCTCCTAGACTTAATTTTCATACCTTGTATAACTATATATTTGAGCGTGAACGCCACAACGTTCACCGATTGAAAGATGGTCTCGACACTGACTATCGCGGTTCCTCCATCTACGCTTGGAATACCGGTTACGCGCGTGCGGATTTAGTGCAAGCAAGTGATCCAGATAAGACCAGAATGGTCCATGGAGTACCCAAGAGACTTATTTTTGTTGAGACAATGTTTTTATGGCCGCTAATGCGCGACCTGGTGGAATACCCAGGGCCGATGCTTTGGGGCTACGAAACCCTTAAAGGTGGTTGGTACAAGTTGTATAATACATTTGCAACCCAGCAACCTCAAGCTAAGACTTATATCGCTATCGACTGGAAACAGTTTGACAAGCGTGCTAGATTCTCCGTCATCGACGATCTTCACTACAAGATTATTCTATCATACCTTGATTTAAACAACTGTTACATTCCTACTGTGAATTATCCTGGCTCTAAGACTGAACCAGAGAGAGTATTAAACCTGTTTAATCATATGAACAAAGCCGTCAAATACACCCCTTGATCTATTACCAGATGGGCCTATGTACAGACGTCAATACAGCGGAATTGCTCTCCGGTTTTTCCAGACCCAAATCCTGGGCTCCATGTATAATATGTTAATGTTATATTGTGTGTTAGCCGAAAATGGCATCAATATTAATAATATACCGGTAAAGGAGAATATAACGGTTCAAGGAGACGACTCAATCGTCGCTATGAATGAGTATTTTCCTCCAGAATCTCACGAAAAGTTTCTTAAATCATTGGCTGCCTCAGCCCTAACCCGGTTTGATGCTATCATAAGTACCACAAAGACTAAGATCAGTAATTCACTTGAAGGATTACCTGTCTTAGGCTACACTTATAGATCTGCTCATCCATTCCGTGGTAAGCATGAACTATTGGCATCCTTCGCCTTCCCATAACGCCAATGCGATCCTGCGCGCCTCATGGCTCGCTGCATCGGTATTGCCTGGCTAACTGTGAATCCATCCACAAGTTTACGATGTATGTAAAGACGTGTACAACTTCTTCAAGAATAAGGATACACCTCTAATCTGTCTGGTCTTCCAGACATAATTAAGGGCCAGTTCAGTACGGCTAGATCATACCCAGCCGACTTCTTATTACAACAGAGTTCCCAACGTAGCATGATACCCACAAACACCTGTTCCAAATTAGTTCTAGAACTGCTCGTCAGAAAGAACAATTATGGCCTCGAGTCATTTTGTTTTCCAGTACTAAGTACACTAATTACACTTCTGACTTCCGGAGAAAAGTACGAGGTTCGTCCGCCATTCTAAAGCTCACAAGACATAAAACTAAAAGTGGCGCCTCAATTAAACATCAGGCGAGTGCCGTCCGCCGTCCTCAGCAGAGTATGCTTGTTTCAGCAAAACAGCGTTCCAGAATCTCCAGCCACTAGATATAAAAAGGAAATGTCCAATATTCTAAAACAATGGCAACCAAGTGTTTCTGGAAAGGAAAGCGAAAGCGATGGGGTCGAATGGGTCCAATAAATGCTCCAATCATCTCTGGGGGGATAGGATTTTCCGTTAAAAAATTCTAAGGAGCGTATCAGCATGCTCTCCTGGGCACGCATGGAAATGCTGTAAGAGGCCTCGGTGCACACCCTTTGACTGGCACCTCAGGTCCGGTCGGCGGCGGGCGGCGGCGGCAGGTGGCTCATTACCACCCATTCCCGCACTCCGGGGTACAGGTCAAGACTAGTACCTTAGCTCGCTGGTGGTTTGCATCTGTCCCTCCGCCTATAAATACTTCTAAGGCACCATTCGTTTTGTGCGGAAATGTCTGTAGTACTTTCCGAAGTCATTAGAATGAAGCTACAAGTATCCAACCTATAGTTTACCTTAAGAAGACTGATTAGATTACTACCCCAATTAAGACGTTCCCCAAGAAAAGATACAATTTATAGTGACTAATAATAATTAGTTTTAAGCGCAGGACGCTAGCCACTGCAACTCAGAGACCGTGTGCCTGGCCCGGCCTATCGCTACTGTATACCTGAGGCCAGTCAGTAGGGTCCACCGGGCTGGGCCATTGTCTGGTCTGGGAGGCGTGGCGGGTCGTCTATTGCCCCTCGAATGTTTACCTCCCTACGCTATTTTTAGGTTCTTACCCTCAATTCGCATCCGGCGTGCATGGCGACCTAATGGTCCAAACTGCAGTGCTTCATGCCGTTAAAAGATACATGAATCCCTCTGACACAGAGGAGATTATTAACGGTTATAGAAGATCAAAAGCCAGCATGACGTCCCTAGTGGAAGACTACATCAAGTATGTCTATACCCGATTTCGAAGTTACCAAAGACAGTATTTACTATTCTAGTTTAGATTTAGTTAGAAATAAGTTTGCACCAAAACAAACATACCGTCCAGTACATTTTGTAGATCTTAGATATTACCCTTACCCATTAAGTAGCTCTGCCGAAGCCCTATACTAGTGACGCTTTTCTTAGACGAAGAGTAGTCCAACTTTACAGTACAAAGAACCTTCCGTCCCCTAGACTTAATTTTCATACCTTGTATAACTATATATTTGAGCGTGAACGCCACAACGTTCACCGATTGAAAGATGGTCTCGACACTGACTATCGCGGTTCCTCCATCTACGCTTGGAATACCGGTCACGCGCGTGCGCATTTAGTGCAAGCAAGTGATCCAGATAAGACCAGAATGGTCCATGGAGTACCCAAGAGACTTATTTTTGTTGAGACAATGTTTTTATGGCCGCTAATGCGCGACCTGGTGGAATACCCAGGGCCGATGCTTTGGGGCTACGAAACCCTTAAAGGTGGTTGGTACAAGTTGTATAATACATTTGCAACCCAGCAACCTCAAGCTAAGACTTATATCGCTATCGACTGGAAAACAGTTTGACAAGCGTGCTAGATTCTCCGTCATCGACGATCTTCACTACAAGATTATTCTATCATACCTTGATTTAAACAACTGTTACATTCCTACTGTGAATTATCCTGGCTCTAAGACTGAACCAGAGAGAGTATTAAACCTGTTTAATCATATGAACAAAGCCGTCAAATACACCCCTGATCTATTACCAGATGGGCCTATGTACAGACGTCAATACAGCGGAATTGCCTCCGGGTTTTTCCAGACCCAAATCCTGGGCTCCATGTATAATATGTTAATGTTATATTGTGTGTTAGCCGAAAATGGCATCAATATTAATAATATACCGGTAAAGGAGAATATAACGGTTCAAGGAGACGACTCAATCGTCGCTATGAATGAGTATTTTCCTCCAGAATCTCACGAAAAGTTTCTTAAATCATTGGCTGCCTCAGCCCTAACCCGGTTTGATGCTATCATAAGTACCACAAAGACTAAGATCAGTAATTCACTTGAAGGATTACCTGTCTCAGGCTACACTAATAGATCTGCTCATCCATTCCGTGGTAAGCATGAACTATTGGCATCCTTCGCCTTCCCATAACGCCAATGCGATCCTGCGCGCCTCATGGCTCGCTGCATCGGTATTGCCTGGGCTAACTGTGGAATCCATCCACAAGTTTACGATGTATGTAAAGACGTGCACAACTTCTTCAAGAATAAGGATACACCCTAATCTGTCTGGTCTTCCAGACATAATATGCCAGTTCAGTACGGCTAGATCATACCCAGCCGACTTCCTTATTACAACAGAGTTCCCAACGTAGCATGATACCCACAAACACCTGTTCCAAATTAGTTCTAGAACTGCTCGTCAGAAAGAACAATTATGGCCCTCGAGTCATTTTGTTTTCCAGTACTAAGTACACTAATTACACTTCGACTTCTGGAGAAAAGAACGAGGTTCGTCCGCTATTCTAAAGCTCACAAGACATAAAACTAAAAGTGGCGCCTCAATTAAACATCAGGCGAGTGCCGTCCGCCGTCCTCAGCAGAGTATGCTTGCTCTGCAAAACAGCGTTCCAGAATCTCCAGCCACTAGATATAAAAAGGAAATGTCCAATATTCTAAAACAATGGCAACCAAGTGTTTTAGGAAAGGAAAGCGAAAGCGATGGGGTCGAATGGGTCCAATAAATGCTCCAATCATCTCTGCCACGGTTTCGTATAGGCCTCCACGAGGGGGGATAGGATTTTCCGTTAAAAAATTCTACGGAGGGTATCAGCATGCCTCCTGGGCACGCATGGAAATGCTGTAAGAGGCCTCGGTGCACACCCTTTTGACTGGCACCTTGCGGTCCGGTCGGCGGCGGGCGGCGGCGGCAGGTGGCTCATTACCACCCATTCCCGCACTCGGGGTACAGGTCAAGACTAGTACCTTAGCTCTCGCTGGTGGTTTGCATCTGTCCCTCCGCCTATAAATACTCCTAAGGCACCATTCGTTTTGTGCGGAAATGTCTGTAGTACTTTCCGAAGTCATTAGAATGAAGCTACAAGTTTCCAACCTATAGTTTACCTTAAGAAGACTGATTAGATTACTACCCCAATTAAGACGTTCCCCAAGAGCAGATACAATGTATAGTGACTAATAATAATTTAGTTTATTTAGGTTCTTACCCTCAACTCTCATCTGGCGTGCATGGCGACCTAATGGTCCAAACTGCAGTGCTTCATGCCGTTAAAAGATACATGAATCCCTCTGACACAGAGGAGATTATTAACGGTTATAGAAGATCAAAAGCCAGCATGACGTCCCTAGTGGAAGACTACATCAAGTATGTCTATACCCGATTTCGAAGTTACCAAAGACAGTATTTACTATTCTAGTTTAGATTTAGTTAGAAATAAGTTTGCACCAAAACAAACATACCGTCCAGTACATTTTGTAGATCTTAGATATTACCCTTACCCATTAAGTAGCTCTGCCGAAGCTCCCTATACTAGTGACGCTTTTCTTAGACGAAGAGTAGTCCAACTTTACAGTACAAAGAACCTTCCGTCCCCTAGACTTAATTTTCATACCTTGTATAACTATATATTTGAGCGTGAACGCCACAACGTTCACCGATTGAAAGATGGTCTCGACACTGACTATCGCGGTTCCTCCATCTACGCTTGGAATACCGGTCACGCGCGTGCGCATTTAGTGCAAGCAAGTGATCCAGATAAGACCAGAATGGTCCATGGAGTACCCAAGAGACTTATTTTTGTTGAGACAATGTTTTTATGGCCGCTAATGCGCGACCTGGTGGAATACCCAGGGCCGATGCTTTGGGGCTACGAAACCCCTAAAGGTGGTTGGTACAAGTTGTATAATACATTTGCAACCCAGCAACCTCAAGCTAAGACTTATATCGCTATCGACTGGAAACAGTTTGACAAGCGTGCTAGATTCTCCGTCATCGACGATCTTCACTACAAGATTATTCTATCATACCTGATTTAAAACAACTGTTACATTCCTACTGTGAATTATCCTGGCTCTAAGACTGAACCAGAGAGAGTATTAAACCTGTTTAATCATATGAACAAAGCCGTCAAATACACCCCTGATCTATTACCAGATGGGCCTATGTACAGACGTCAATACAGCGGAATTGCCTCCGGGTTTTTCCAGACCCAAATCCTGGGCTCCATGTATAATATATTAATGTTATATTGTGTGTTAGCCGAAAATGGCATCAATATTAATAATATACCGGTAAAGGAGAATAAAGGACGTAGGGCACAAGCGCTACAGATCACAACCGCTACAGGTCACAAGCGCTACAGCTCGCTAACGCTACGGGTCGCAAGCGCTACGAGTCACAAGCGCTACAGCTCGGTAGCGCTACGGGTCCTAAAGCGCTACAGCGAATCGCGCGTTAGGCGGGTCGAGCCGAGCTAAACTCTGAAAATATGCGCACGCGGCGTGAAAACATGGAAAATTTTTGCAGTAAATCCTCCGAGGGGAGGTTGCGGTTCCCGCCAGGCACAGGGCTTTTACCCCCGTGGCAGCCAGCTATTTCGGTGTTCTTATGAACCGGTGCTTTTCTGGCCGCGATCCTGTCGCTCACTGAGCATTTGATCCGTCAATGTCAGATTTAGTCGTACGGTGGTTACCGAACTGCCCTGCCCCAGGCAAAGTATGGAATAGCCATTTTTGGAGCCAGATTCTAGGACTTTGATCGACCGACCAGTCGTGGGCATGCAGCTTTCTGGCAACCTTCGCTGCCGCTTACCAGTGAAGAATCTACCTGGTGGTTTGAACCGGAAGCCCCATAGCCGAGTTCACAGACACTTCACGGTTTTCGCGGCATCATTCAGAACACTAGACCGTCGCTATTCCACGAGTGGAGCTTCAGGTTTGAAATAGGGGGCTTTTCCACTCTCCAAATTGTTGTCACCTCCCAGAAAATTAAATTTCTTGGTAAGATTCAGACCTCGTCCTGCGACTCTGCGCGCCGGACCTCACACGGCGCGGCATGCCACGGTACAGATGCCGGACCACTAGGAGTCATGCGCGCGAGAGTTACAGTCACGCAAGAAACGAACCCGGTGTCATGGTGCGCCTGCTTCTGGGCGGTGCTGGGCCGGCCGCGTAGCAGTCATTAGTATCGTCATGCTGCTCATAGCACTAGGTGGGCAGGTGGTTCAAAATCACGTAATTTTTTATTTTTTTATTTTTTATTTTTTGGTTTGGACCAAATAGTGCTTTTTCAGTGCCTTTGCAGTTGCTTGCAAGTCACAAGGACGGTATAGCTGGAAAGAGCACTCGGTCCAAACGAAAAAAATAATAAAAAGAAAAAACTTACGCGATTTTTGAACCACTTCCCGCCCAGTGCTATGAGCAGCGACGATACAATGACGCTACGCGGCCGGCCCAGCATTGACCGGAGAGCAGGCGCACCGGCATGACTATGACACCGGGTGCCTGTTTCTTCGGTGACTGTGGCTTCGCGCAGCATGACTCTAGTGGTCCGGCATCTGGTACCGTGGCGTCGTAGCCGTGCCGGCATAGTGTCCGCGCGCAGAGTCGCAGGACGGAGGATCAATCTTACCAAGAAATTTAATTTTTCTGAGGACAACAATTTGGAGAGTGGAATTCAAGCCCCCAATTTCAACCGAGCTCTCGTGAATAGCCGACGGTCTAGTGGTCTAGTGGTGCCGCGAAACCGTGGGCGTCTGTGAGACTCGGCATGGGCCTGGTTCAAACCCAGGTAGGTTCTTCACTGGTAGCGACAGCGGGTTGCCAGGAAGTTCTCCGTCCCATGCCCACGACTGGTGGTCGGTCGTGGGGTCATAAGTCCCGAATCTGGCTCCAAAAATAGCGCTATTCCATGCTCTGGGGACAGGTAGTTCGGTTAACCACCGTACGACTAAATCTGACAGTACGGGGATCAAACGGTCGTGCGAATTGCGCGATAACAGGATCGCTCAGAAAAGCACCGGTTCGCATAAGAACACCGAAGTAGTTGGCCGCCACGGGGGTAAAGCCCTGTGCCTGGCGGGAACCGCAACCTCCCTCGGGAGGCTTTATCTGTCGCAAAAATTTTCCATGTTTTCACGCCACGTGCGTAATTTTTCAGAGTTTAGCTTCGGCTCGGCTCCGCCTAACGCGCGGATTCTCGCCGTAGCGCTGTGACCCGTAGCGCTACCGAGCTGTAGCGCTTGTGACTCGTAGCGCTTGCGACCCGTAGCGTTAGCGAGCTGTAGCGCTTGTGACCTGTAGCGGTTGTGATCTGTAGCACTTGCGAGCCACTCCTAGAATATAACGGTTCAAAGAGACGACTCAATCGTCGCTATGAATGAGTATTTTCCTCCAGAATCTCACGAAAAGTTTCTTAAATCATTGGCTGCCTCAGCCCTAACCCGGTTTGATGCTATCATAAGTACCACAAAGACTAAGATCAGTAATTCACTTGAAGGATTACCTGTCTTAGGCTACACTAATAGATCTGCTCATCTATTCCGTGGTAAGCATGAACTATTGGCATCCTTCGCCTTCCCATAACGCCACGTGATCCTGCGCGCCTCATGGCTCGCTGCATCGGTATTGCCTGGGCTAACTGTGGAATCCATCCACAAGTTTACGATGTATGTAAAGACGTGTACAACTTCTTCAAGAATAAGGGATACACCCCTAATCTGTCTGGTCTTCCAGACATAATTAAGGGCCAGTTCAGTACGGCTAGATCATACCCAGCCGACTTCCTTATTACAACAGAGTTCCCAACGTAGCATGATACCCACAAACACCTGTTCCAAATTAGTTCTAGAACTGCTCGTCAGAAAGAACAATTATGGCCCTCGAGTCATTTTGTTTTCCAGTACTAAGTACACTAATTACACTTCGACTTCCGGAGAAAAGTACGAGGTTCGTCCGCTATTCTAAAGCTCACAAGACATAAAACTAAAAGTGGCGCCTCAATTAAACATCAGGCGAGTGCCGTCCGCCGTCCTCAGCAGAGTATGCTTGCTCTGCAAAACAGCGTTCCAGAATCTCCAGCCACTAGATATAAAAAGGAAATGTCCAATATTCTAAAACAATGGCAACCAAGTGTTTCTGGAAAGGAAAGCGAAAGCGATGGGGTCGAATGGGTCCAATAAATGCTCCAATCATCTCTTCCACGGTTTCGTATAGGCCTCCACGAGGGGGGGGAGGGGGGGGGGGGGATAGGATTTTCCGTTAAAAAATTCTAAGGAGCGTATCAGCATGCCTCCTGGGCACGCATGGAAATGCTGTAAGAGGCCTCGGTGCACACCCTTTTGACTGGCACCTTGCGGTCCGGTCGGCGGCGGGCGGCGGCGGCAGGTGGCTCATTACCACCCATTCCCGCACTCGGGGTACAGGTCAAGACTAGTACCTTAGCTCTCGCTGGTGGTTTGCATCTGTCCCTCCGCCTATAAATACTCCTAAGGCACCATTCGTTTTGTGCGGAAATGTCTGTAGTACTTTCCGAAGTCATTAGAATGAAGCTACAAGTTTCCAACCTATAGTTTACCTTAAGAAGACTGATTAGATTACTACCCCAATTAAGACGTTCCCCAAGAAAAGATACAATGTATAGTGACTAATAATAATTTAGTTTATTTAGGTTCTTACCTCAACTCGCATCTGGCGTGCATGGCGACCTAATGGTCCAAACTGCAGTTCTTCATGCCGTTAAAAGATACATGAATCCCTCTGACACAGAGGAGATTATTAACGGTTATAGAAGATCAAAAGCCAGCATGTCGTCCCTAGTGGAAGACTACATCGAGGAGACATACCCGATTTCGAAGTTACCAAAGACAGTATTTACTATTCTAGTTTAGATTTAGTTAGAAATAAGTTTGCACCAAAACAAACATACCGTCCAGTACATTTTGTAGATCTTAGATATTACCCTTACCCATTAAGTAGCTCTGCCGAAGCTCCCTATACTAGTGACGCTTTTCTTAGACGAAGAGTAGTCCAACTTTACAGTACAAAGAACCTTCCGTCTCCTAGACTTAATTTTCATACCTTGTATAACTATATATTTGAGCGTGAACGCCACAACGTTCACCGATTGAAAGATGGTCTCGACACTGACTATCGCGGTTCCTCCATCTACGCTTGGAATACCGGTCACGCGCGTGCGCATTTAGTGCAAGCAAGTGATCCAGATAAGACCAGAATGGTCCATGGAGGAGCCAAGAGACTTATTTTGTTGAGACAATGTTTTTATGGCCGCTAATGCGCGACCTGGTGGAATACCCAGGGCCGATGCTTTGGGGCTACGAAACCCTTAAAGGTGGTTGGTACAAGTTGTATAATACATTTGCAACCCAGCAACCTCAAGCTAAGACTTATATCGCTATCGACTGGAAACAGTTTGACAAGCGTGCTAGATTCTCCGTCATCGACGATCTTCACTACAAGATTATTCTATCATACCTTGATTTAAACAACTGTTACATTCCTACTGTGAATTATCCTGGCTCTAAGACTGAACCAGAGAGACTATTAAACCTGTTTAATCATATGAACAAAGCCGTCAAATACACCCTGATCTATTACCAGATGGGCCTATGTACAGACGTGTCAATACAGCGGAATTGCCTCCGGGTTTTTCCAGACCCAAATCCTGGGCTCCATGTATAATATGTTAATGTTATATTGTGTGTTAGCCGAAAATGGCATCAATATTAATAATATACCGGTAAAGGAGAATATAACGGTTCAAGGAGACGACTCAATCGTCGCTATGAATGAGTATTTTCCTCCAGAATCTCACGAAAAAGTTTCTTAAATCATTGGCTGCCTCAGCCCTAACCTGGTTTGATGCTATCATAAGTACCACAAAGACTAAGATCAGTAATTCACTTGAAGGATTACCTGTCTCAGGCTACACTAATAGATCTGCTCATCCATTCCGTGGTAAGCATGAACTATTGGCATCCTTCGCCTTCCCATAACACCAATGCGATCCTGCGCGCCTCATGGCTCGCTGCATCGGTATTGCCTGGGCTAACTGTGGAATCCATCCGCAAGTTTACGATGTATGTAAAGACGTGTACAACTTCTTCAAGAATAAGGATACACCCTTAATCTGTCTGGTCTTCCAGACATAATTAAGGGCCAGTTCAGTACGGCTAGATCATACCCAGCCGACTTCCTTATTACAACAGAGTTCCCAACGTAGCATGATACCCACAAACACCTGTTCCAAATTAGTTCTAGAACTGCTCGTCAGAAAGAACAATTATGGCCCTCGAGTCATTTTGTTTTCCAGTACTAAGTACACTAATTACACTTCGACTTCCGGAGAAAAGTACGAGGTTCGTCCGCTATTCTAAAGCTCACAAGACATAAAACTAAAAGTGGCGCCTCAATTAAACATCAGGCGAGTGCCGTCCGCCGTCCTCAGCAGAGTATGCTTGCTCTGCAAAACAGCGTTCCAGAATCTCCAGCCACTAGATATAAAAAGGAAATGTCCAATATTCTAAAACAATGGCAACCAAGTGTTTCTGGAAAGGAAAGCGAAAGCGATGGGGTCGAATGGGTCCAATAAATGCTCCAATCATCTCTGCCACGGTTTCGTATAGGCCTCCACGAGGGAGGGGGATAGGGATTTTCCGTTAAAAATTCTAAGGAGCGTATCAGCATGCCTCCTGGGCACGCATGGAAATGCTGTAAGAGGCCTCGGTGCACACCCTTTTGACTGGCACCTTGCGGTCCGGTCGGCGGCGGGCGGCGGCGGCAGGTGGCTCATTACCACCCATTCCCGCACTCGGGGTACAGGTCAAGACTAGTACCTTAGCTCTCGCTGGTGGTTTGCATCTGTCCCTCCGCCTATAAATACTCCTAAGGCACCATTCGTTTTGTGCGGAAATGTCTGTAGTACTTTCCGAAGTCATTAGAATGAAGCTACAAGTTTCCAACCTATAGTTTACCTTAAGAAGACTGATTAGATTACTACCCCAATTAAGACGTTACCCAAGAAAAGATACAATGTATAGTGACTAATAATAATTTAGTTTATTTAGGTTCTTACCCTCAACTCGCATCTGGCGTGCATGGCGACCTAATGGTCCAAACTGCAGTGCTTCATGCCGTTAAAAGATACATGAATCCCTCTGACACAGAGGAGATTATTAACGGTTATAGAAGATCAAAAGCCAGCATGACGTCCCTAGTGGAAGACTACATCAAGTATGTCTATACCCGATTTCGAAGTTACCAAAGACAGTATTTACTATTCTAGTTTAGATTTAGTTAGAAATAAGTTTGCACCAAAACAAACATACCGTCCAGTACATTTTGTAGATCTTAGATATTACCCTTACCCATTAAGTAGCTCTGCCGAAGCTCCCTATACTAGTGACGCTTTTCTTAGACGAAGAGTAGTCCAACTTACAGTACAAAGAAACCTTCCGTCCCCTAGACTTAATTTTCATACCTTGTATAACTATATATTTGAGCGTGAACGCCACAACGTTCACCGATTGAAAGATGGTCTCGACACTGACTATCGCGGTTCCTCCATCTACGCTTGGAATACCGGTCACGCGCGTGCGCATTTAGTGCAAGCAAGTGATCCAGATAAGACCAGAATGGTCCATGGAGTACCCAAGAGACTTATTTTTGTTGAGACAATGTTTTTATGGCCGCTAATGCGCGACCTGGTGGAATACCCAGGGCCGATGCTTTGGGGCTACGAAACCCTTAAAGGTGGTTGGTACAAGTTGTATAATACATTTGCAACCCAGCAACCTCAAGCTAAGACTTATATCGCTATCGACTGGAAACAGTTTGACAAGCGTGCTAGATTCTCCGTCATCGACGATCTTCACTACAAGATTATTCTATCATACCTTGATTTAAACAACTGTTACATTCCTACTGTGAATTATCCTGGCTCTAAGACTGAACCAGAGAGACTATTAAACCTGTTTAATCATATGAACAAAGCCGTCAAATACACCCCTGATCTATTACCAGATGGGCCTATGTACAGACGTCAATACAGCGGAATTGCCTCCGGGTTTTTCCAGACCCAAATCCTGGGCTCCATGTATAATATGTTAATGTTATATTGTGTGTTAGCCGAAAATGGCATCAATATTAATAATATACCGGTAAAGGAGAATATAACGGTTCAAGGAGACGACTCAATCGTCGCTATGAATGAGTATTTTCCTCCAGAATCTCACGAAAAGTTTCTTAAATCATTGGCTGCCTCAGCCCTAACCCGGTTTGATGCTATCATAAGTACCACAAAGACTAAGATCAGTAATTCACTTGAAGGATTACCTGTCTCAGGCTACACTAATAGATCTGCTCATCCATTCCGTGGTAAGCATGAACTATTGGCATCCTTCGCCTTCCCATAACGCCAATGCGATCCTGCGCGCCTCATGGCTCGCTGCATCGGTATTGCCTGGGCTAACTGTGGAATCCATCCACAAGTTTACGATGTATGTAAAGACGTGTACAACTTCTTCAAGAATAAGGGATACACCCCTAATCTGTCTGGTCTTCCAGACATAATTAAGGGCCAGTTCAGTACGGCTAGATCATACCCAGCCGACTTCCTTATTACAACAGAGTTCCCAACGTAGCATGATACCCACAAACACCTGTTCCAAATTAGTTCTAGAACTGCTCGTCAGAAAGAACAATTATGGCCCTCGAGTCATTTTGTTTTCCAGTACTAAGTACACTAATTACACTTCGACTTCCGGAGAAAAGTACGAGGTTCGTCCGCTATTCTAAAGCTCACAAGACATAAAACTAAAAGTGGCGCCTCAATTAAACATCAGGCGAGTGCCGTCCGCCGTCCTCAGCAGAGTATGCTTGCTCTGCAAAACAGCGTTCCAGAATCTCCAGCCACTAGATATAAAAAGGAAATGTCCAATATTCTAAAACAATGGCAACCAAGTGTTTCTGGAAAGGAAAGCGAAAGCGATGGGGTCGAATGGGTCCAATAAATGCTCCAATCATCTCTGCCACGGTTTCGTATAGGCCTTCACGAGGGGGGATAGGATTTTCCGTTAAAAGTTCTAACGAGCGTATCAGCATGCCTCCTGGGCGCGCATGGAAATGCTGTAAGAGGCCTCGGTGCACACCCTTTTGACTGGCACCTTGCGGTCCGGTCGGCGGCGGGCGGCGGCGGCAGGTGGCTCATTACCACCCATTCCCGCACTCGGGGTACAGGTCAAGACTAGTACCTTAGCTCTCGCTGGTGGTTTGCATCTGTCCCTCCGCCTATAAATACTCCTAAGGCACCATTCGTTTTGTGCGGAAATGTCTGTAGTACTTTCCGAAGTCATTAGAATGAAGCTACAAGTTTCCAACCTATAGTTTACCTTAAGAAGACTGATTAGATTACTACCCCAATTAAGACGTTACCCAAGAAAAGATACAATGTATAGTGACTAATAATAATTTAGTTTATTTAGGTTCTTAACCTCAACTCGCATCTGGCGTGCATGGCGACCTAATGGTCCAAACTGCAGTGCTTCATGCCGTTAAAAGATACATGAATCCCTCTGACACAGAGGAGATTATTAACGGTTATAGAAGATCAAAAGCCAGCATGACGTCCCTAGTGGAAGACTACATCAAGTATGTCTATACCCGATTTCGAAGTTACCAAAGACAGTATTTACTATTCTAGTTTAGATTTAGTTAGAAATAAGTTTGCACCAAAACAAACATACCGTCCAGTACATTTTGTAGATCTTAGATATTACCCTTACCCATTAAGTAGCTCTGCCGAAGCTCCCTATACTAGTGACGCTTTTCTTAGACGAAGAGTAGTCCAACTTTACAGTACAAAGAACCTTCCGTCCCCTAGACTTAATTTTCATACCTTGTATAACTATATTTGAGCGTGAACGCCACAACGTTCACCGATTGAAAGATGGTCTCGACACTGACTATCGCGGTTCCTCCATCTACGCTTGGAATACCGGTCACGCGCGTGCGCATTTAGTGCAAGCAAGTGAGCCAGATAAGACCAGAATGGTCCATGGAGTACCCAAGAGACTTATTTTGTTGAGACAATGTTTTTATGGCCGCTAATGCGCGACCTGGTGGAATACCCAGGGCCGATGCTTTGGGGCTACGAAACCCTTAAAGGTGGTTGGTACAAGTTGTATAATACATTTGCAACCCAGCAACCTCAAGCTAAGACTTATATCGCTATCGACTGGAAACAGTTTGACAAGCGTGCTAGATTCTCCGTCATCGACGATCTTCACTACAAGATTATTCTATCATACCTTGATTTAAACAACTGTTACATTCCTACTGTGAATTATCCTGGCTCTAAGACTGAACCAGAGAGACTATTAAACCTGTTTAATCATATGAACAAAGCCGTCAAATACACCCCTGATCTATTACCAGATGGGCCTATGTACAGACGTCAATACAGCGGAATTGCCTCCGGGTTTTTCCAGACCCAAATCCTGGGCTCCATGTATAATATATTAATGTTATATTGTGTGTTAGCCGAAAATGGCATCAATATTAATAATATACCGGTAAAGGAGAATATAACGGTTCAAGGAGACGACTCCCAATATAATCAAAGTTACTAACTTGAGCATAAATGTACTGATAGACATTCTAAAAGGCAGCATGGCGAAACACAGAAAACCTTGACGAATATAAACATTGAAATCCTGGCTCACACTTTGTTATAAGAACACTTTGTAGAAATTTAATCTGTGTAAAGCAACATAGGTTTTATAAATGCATACATAAGATTGGGCTCTCTTGCACAGGAAGTTCAAGATACACAGACTTTCGCCTATCCCTACGCATACAAACAGATGCATATGACACGGAGGATGAATCATCAGATGCCTTTGTGTAATAAGACCACTGTTTCAAATCCCAAACGCTGTAAGCTGCGGTGCACGCCTCTGGTTGCACACAGCACCATAATGGTTAAATACTTGGTAGATGTACGTCAAAGTCCGTCTCGCGTAACAGGCTTCGCGGTATTTCGCGCAACACTGTTACGCTGCGACGCACCTCCGTACATCTACCTAGGCCTGCGTGCTTTCTGCGTGCATAAGGTTGCAACACTATCGAAAATTATTGGAACCCTTGTCATCAAATATACATATCCCGAAAACGACACCCGACATGCATTCTGAGGATGTTTCGCCGTAGTCACGATGTAGCGGCTAAACAGTAAGAGATACGGCCAAACGGACGAAAATTTCGCCCTGGGGGTCGCATCTCGCTAAGTTACGCCTTCGCGCACTACAAGATTTTTTTGGTAAATTACTTGTTTTAAAAAATTTAATTATTTTTTAGCAGGATCAATTTTTGAGCAAAAACGCCCTTATTCGAACTCGTCCGAGCTTTTTGGGCCAAGAACCCAATGTCAAAATGTCAACCCAATAACTAAACTCGTTCTCGAGTTTTCGTGTTAGCAGGCACAGAAACAAGCAGACAGACAGGAACCAAATCGGGTCAGTAGAGTACTAGGTAGATGTACGCCGGACCACGTCTCGAGTAACAGGCTTCGCGATATTTCGCGAAACACTGTCACGCGGCGACGCACGCGCCTGCTTACATTTGCCTAGTCCTGCAGCGCTTCCTGTATGTATTCGGATGCCATAATATCGAAAATTATTAGAACCCTTCTCGTCAAAACGGGGAACGCCACTGAATTGCACTCGAAAAGACTGTACGAAAAGACGATGTACGGGACGGGGGAATTCGGAAATGTCGATAAATGTTAGAACTTTTGAGAAATGCCTTTGCTGACTGGTTCCAGTGAAAAAATAGTGGACACCATTGAATTGCACTCTTGCCATATCGGTCTGTGATGAGTGATAATCTGAGATAAACACCATATTACGCGCATGCAAGCGGCTTCTTATCCGTATTTAACGCTGTAGGTAGTGGCAAGACGGTGTGATATATGGCCAAACGGCCAAAATATTCAATATTCGCCCAAATGGTCCCAGCTCGTCGACATACCCCGAAATGACACCCAACATGCATTTTGACGACTTTTCGTCCTGCAATCACGCTGTAACGACTCAGCGATAAGAGATACGACCACACGGCCAAATTTTCGCCCGGAGATCGCAACTCGCCAAGTAAAACCTTTAAAATTGTAACACAGTCTGGCATAGAAGCTACAGTAAAAATTTGAGTTCGAGATTTTAACTCGTTCTCGAGTTATCGTGCGAACAGACAGAAGGACATTGAACTTTTTAAGCACTCTAGTAGTATAATTGGCTGAGCGAAGCGAAGCCTATTACGCCACTGGACTGCTCAAAAAGTTCAATGTCCGCCTGTGTGTGTGTGTGTGTGTGTGTCTGAGTGTCTGTCTGTTCGCGCGATAACTCGAGAACGAGTTGAGATATCGAGCTTAACTTCTTACTGTAGCTTTCTTGCCCCAAAAGCTCGGACGAGTTCGAAAATCAGCATTCTAGCTCAAAAACTGACATTGTTAAAAATTAATTTACCCTTTCAGAAAAAAATATAATTTAAAAAAATATTTTTTTTTGCGTTCTAAGAGGTAACTCGGCGAGTTGCGACCCTCTGGACGACAAGTTCGTCCGTTTGGCCGTATCTCTTACCGTTTAGCCGCTAGTGCATGACCTAAGGGAGAAAAGTCCTTAAATTGTATGTTGGGTGTCGTTTCCGAGGTACTTCGACAAGTTGCGACCCTGTGACCAAAATTTCGGCCGTTTGGCCGTAACTCGCACCGTTAAGCGTAAAATTTCGACAAAAAGTCCTTAATACACGCTTAGAGTTGTGTATTTCTGAGATTTCCGCTTATCACAGACTAGCATATCGCCGGAACCGTCTGCACGAGTGAAATTTAATGGCGCCGGCTGTTTCGTTACTCAAAACGTATTTTTTTATGGCTGACTGCGCCGCAGGCCTAGGTAGATGTACGCATCGCGTCGCAGCGTTAAAGTGTTTCGCGAGATATCGCGAAGCCTGTTACGCGAGACGTGGTCTGGCGTACATCTACCTAGTAGGCTTTGCTTCGCTCAGGCAATGAATTCGCTATCGCTCAGCCAACAACAAGGAAGCTACAGTAACTAGGTACATGTACGCCAGACCACGTCTCGCGCAACGGGCTTCGCGATATTTCGCGAAACACTGTTACGCTGCGACGCGTCTGCGAACATCTACCTAGGCCTGCGGCGCTTTCAGTACTGATGATTGATAATTGTTGGGACATTTAGCCACTACCTGACGAGAATATTAGCGACTTCTTGTCCAAATTTAACGCTGCAGCGGCCAAACAGTGCGAGATACGGCCTAACGGACGAAACTTAGGCCCAGAGGGTCGCGACTCGTCAACATGCCCCGAAAACGACACCCAACATCCTTTTTGACGACTATTCGTCTTAAATTCTCACTGTAGCGGCTAAACAGTTTGAGATACGGCCAAACGCAACTCGCCTAGATACCCCTCAAAACGCTGCAAAAAAGCATATTTATATATATTTTCTGATAATGTAAATTAATTATTAACAGTGTCAATTTTTGGCCTAGAATGCCCATTTAAGAGCGTCCGAGCTATTTAAGCTAAGAAGCTACTGTTAAAATTTAAGGTCGATATTTCAACTCGTTCTCGAGTTATCGTGCGGACAGAGAAACAGAGGCAGGGGCCAAATCAGATCCGTGGAGCAAAAGGCTGCCAATAAGGCAGCTGGGTACCATCACAATACTAACTCATACGAGAGCACCACTTTGGTCTTAAAACTAAAAAATTCCCATGTTGACTGCTGCAACCTGTATGCTGGATTGTGTCTCGATGAACTGGCTACCCATGCATTTGTCCTCGGCATCCATTTGTCCAGAGACAGGATCTGTAATGAATTTGGCTCCGATTTGGGAAAACTTGCCCACAAAAATCTTGAAGAGGCGAAATGGAATAAAGTGCAGAGGCCATTGGCAAAAGATGTGGCGGCACTGCAAAAGATATGGCGGCGCTGCACCTATACCTCAAGAAAACAGGAAGTGCCACACTGACAGGATTGCAAGGAAACCTCAACGAAGACACCTACAAGAAGCTCACCGAGGTTGTCTTGTGCCAGACCATGATGTTGAACCGGCGACGCCCTGGTGAAGTTCAGTTCATGGAGCTACATCAATACGAAGCTGCACTGAATAACCCAGACCGGGAGGAAGAAGAGGTTCTGAAGTCTCTCACGGATGTAGAAAGGGTCCTAGTTCAAAAACTGAAGATTATCTACATCCGTAGGAAGAAAGGCCGGAAAGTCCCCATTATTCTAACTGAAGAACTGCAGCAAGCTCTGGAACAACTAGTTAGCCTGAGGGAGAAAGTAGGGGTTCCTGGAAACAATAAGTTCCTGTTCCCAGCACTGAAGTCAACCACTACAGGCGCTTACCGTGCAGATATTCTCCAAAAAGGCGTGCCCTGGTTTGAAGGACCCCAGCACCTTAACCGGCACACGACTGCGCAAACACGTGGCAACTATGATCCAGCTTTTGAACCTCCGCGAAAATGAGCTGGACGCAGTCGCCACGTTTATGGGGCACAGTAAGGATGTCCACAAGAAGTTCTACCGACTCCAGGAACCCACCATACAGCTAGTCAAAGTCAGTACAGTACTGCTTAACATGGAGAAGGGGAATATTGCGGGTATGGCAGGATGCAACGTAGATAAAGTAAACATCGATGACGAGATGGATGTGGAGGGCGAAGTCATGGAAGTGGAAGAAGAAGAGGAACAACGAAGTGACGGCGAGGATTTGGCCACGGCCAGGACTGGCAAAGAATGGCAGACAAGAGAAAGAGAACAAGAAAGAAGACAGAAAAGTAGCCAAGGAGACAGCAAGCAGTTTCAGAGACGAAGAAATATCTTCGATCCGAGGCTACTTTCAAGAGAACATAAGAGAGCTCACAGCCCCAAGGATTGAGGCGCCGCTGGAGCTGAGCCTCTCGCCGAGCCGAAGCGAGTGCTGCGCGCCGCGCGGCTGGGGCGCTAAACACCGCCCCCCGCAGACGGAGAGACGCTTAGCTGCGCGGGGGGAGCCGGAGCGGCCGGTAATCTTACTCCGTGCAAGCGTTTGTATCCAAGGATGCGAGACGATAATGAGGTTCAGCGTCAGCCCGTTGGGCCGCTTTTGCTGCTTTTCTGTTCCAGCAATCTGGAGGAGGGGTACGAAAATCTTAATACCCCTCCTCGTTTCAACCGCACTTATGCACACGGCTAAAAAGTAACGGTGTCCACTCCAGAAAAATTGTTCGTTTCCACGCTCAGTGCAGCGTGCGCTCACGCGAGCGTGAGGAGGGCAAGCGGAGGAGCAGCCTCACTCGTCCCCCTAGAGCCCCGCGCACAATTTTTGATTTGTTTGTTTTTGTGAGTAAAAGCTAGCTGACCCCTTCAATTGGCTGAGCGAAGCGAAGCCTATTACTTCACTGATCGGATTTGGCTCCTGTCTGTCTGTTTGTTTGTCTGTCTGTCCGCACGATAACTCGAGAACGAGTACAGATATCGAGCTGAAATTTTTACTGTCGATTCCTTGGCCAAAAAGCTCGGTCGAGTTCGAAAATGAACAGTCTACCTCAAAAATTGACACTGTAAAAAAAGATTCACATTTTCAAAAAAAAAAATTAATTTAAAAAAATATTTTTTTACAGTGCCTAAGTGGTAACTCTGCGAGATGCGACCCTGTGGGCGGAAATTTTGTCCGTTTGGCCGTATCTCGCACCGTTAAGCCGCTGCAGCGTCAAATTTAGACAAAAAGTCCTTAATATACGCGTAGAGTTGTGTATTTCTCAGATTTTCGCGTATCACAGACTAGCATATCGCCGGAACCGTCTGCACGAGTGAAATTTAATGGCGCTTACTGTTTCGTTACTCGAAGCGTTTTTTTATGGCATCCTTATCCATACTGACAGCGCCGCAGGCCTAGGTAGATGTACGCAGGCGCGTCGCAGCGTAACAGTGTTTCGTGAGATATCGCGAAGCCTGTTACGCGAGACGTGGTCTGGCGTACATCTACCTAGTTGGCTGAGCGAAGCGAAGCCTATTACGCCAACGGAGTGCTAACAAAGTTCGTTGTCCGTCTGTTGTGTGTGTGTCTGTTCGCACGATAACTCGAGAACGAATTGAGATATCGAGTTGAAATTTTTACTGTAGCTTCCTTGCACTAAAAACTCAGTCGAGTTCGAAAATGGGCACTCCTTTTCAAAAATTGACACTGGAAAATTTAGAGTTCCTTCGCCTCGTCCTCCTAATGTCTTGCCAGTTTTCTTGCTGTCTTGAACAACATTCCGGAGTGCTGTTCCCATCCGTTTGGACACGTGGTTTATACACTCTTCTTTATCGATAACTACATCAGGACCATAGGGTTTTTCTTTGTTGAGCTGCGACAGACTTTTTGCATCACCGTCTGAGAGCATGGTAGTGTAACGCATTCCAGCATCTTGCACAGAACGCTTGAACATTATTACTGCTCCTGCTGCCTCCATGTTTCCCGAAGATCCTTCAAAGTTAATACTACACTCACCAGTCATTTGATGTACTTCGTACCATTCTGTGTACTCAGTAGACTGTGTTCCAAATTTAGATGCAGAAACAGAGCATGCCAAGCAAAACTTTGATAAAATTTCAAAATCTACTACCAGGCCAGTCAAGACATCAATCACAGCAACAAATCCGTAGAGAGACACATGCCCTCTGCGCATCCAACTTCCATCAAGTGAAACTGTAATGTCTATGACTGCCTCATCTTTCAGTGACGGGTCAAGTGCTTCATGGGCTTTACGAACAGCTTCTCTTGATTTCACAAGCAGTGTCTCCCTCAAAACTTGTGTTTCTTGCTTGATTTTGTCCAAATGATTGTAAAATGACTTCTCATCCATACACTTTATTGACATTGCTGCACAAAATCTTGACATGGCACTGTAACCCGCTCCAAGGTCCAAAAATCCTGTTGTCATCTTCCTCTGGGACTTGAAAAACACTCCGCGATTGTTTCCTCGCAGTTCACACACTTTGTTGACAGTTTCACAGAAAACCCTAACCTCTCCCCGACACATAACTGCAGAGTTTTTTGTTGACACTGGGGGCATAGGGAACATTCCACGAGCTTACGAATACACTGGTCGCCTACAACTAAGTATTCCTCTTCTGACTGTTCACAAGAGACTTGAAATCTTGAAATTTTTTCTTGTGATCTCGTCGTTCTTGGCGTTTGTTGCGAGGAGGAAGGCTGAGCTGCTGACTGCGGCGGAGGCGGAGGGGGCCCGCGCCGGCCGCGCGTTCGCCGTGCTGCTGCCGCTGCTGCCGCTGCTGCCGCCGCCGCTGATTCTCTCTCTGCTGCCCGAACCTCAGCATTGGATCGCCTTGTAGCTTGGGCTAACTTCAAAGAAGCTCCTCTCCCTCCTGATAGACGTGCTTTGGGCCGGCGCCACTTCGAGTGAACTTCATCCATGGCGTGTCAAACGTGTTCAAACTCGATCCAACACACAGCGCGCACTCCAAACTAGACTCGTCCGCGCATGCGCGCCCACTCCCCTCCCACCCCACCTCTCCCCGCTGGCCCCTGCCGCCGTGGTTACCGTCCCGAACAATAGAGAGCGCTGCCAGTGGCCCCGCTGGAAGCGCGCGAGACTCGAAATGGCCCAGAAACAATCCCGAGGCCCGCGCGTACAACGTGATCGAAAATAAACGTTACTTGGGTATTTTGGAGAAATATGGTGTTTGCAGAGGTTACGAGAATCGTCTCGTACACCCGTCAAAAAATTTTAGGCGGGTAAACCATGTTTCTAGGCTATCAAGGAGGGTCTAAGGAACACTTTTTCAGCAAAAACTCAATTTCGATTTTTTTGATGAAAATGGCCATTTTTTCACTCCAGCCTTACCTTAAGGGCAATAATCACAGGAGTGAAGGACGGCTTAACTGTCACCCTAGAGGCAAAATACGAAGACGCCATCAAGAAAATTGACAAAACTTCAGACGATTTAAAGGTTATGATGGTGTCCATGCAGGAGTATATGGCAGGGGCCAACGCCATCTTGGATGCCTGTCAAAAGTATTCCACAGCGATGGCAAATGATCATATTTCCAAAATGATTGAGAAACAAACTGCTACAGTGAATAAATTACGTATTCCAATTCCCTCTCGATATGGACCTTAAATAGCCCCGGATGCTTGGGCTGAGACTCCGTTGTCACCAGAGGTGAAAAAGGAGATGAGTAAACCCATTGCGCCAATGTTTGCCAAGTTTTTTTTTCAATAAATGAATTGAAAATTTTAGCATGTGGATGGTTGTTTATAAATTTCTTTGTCCTTCACTTTAAGGTCATTAATGTTTCTTTCCAGTGCATACGCATTAAAAAAACAACTTACTTTATTTATTTCTTTTTTTTTTTGAAATTTTTAGCGGTAATCATACGTGTAAGTCCTCGCTGTGTAGTCATCTGTCGTTTAGTAGATTTATCAAAGTTTTTGTTTTACTTTGTTTGTCTGAAATGTCAGTATATTAATTTTTTTATTTTTTTTTAATTTTAGGCGAACCACCGCTTGATTTACCGCAGTGAGTTGTCGATTTAGAATTTACTTGTTTTTATGTAAAGTTTGCTAATTAAATTTACCATATGGACTTTTTCTTTGTTTCACAGAGAATGCAGAGATGCAAGACAGGAAGAAATAGCAGAAATGCAGGAAGAAATATTGGCGTTAAAGGTGAGAAGGGAAATGTTCTTCTTGTAATTTGCTGTGAACATATTTGGCAATCTTATCTAAGATATATCTTATCTTTATCAAAGCTTCGGGCTCGTACAACTTAGTGTGTTCGCACCATGAATCGAAAACGCAAGACTAATGCTGTCACTGTACTAGATCGCGATTATGAGTCCACCGTACTTCATGAAATATTATCGAGTGATGATGATGATGACATAGCCGTCCTTGCTAAAGTTCGTAAGTAAGACTTTACACCTATTTCTTTTCAGGATGCTGCACCATGTACTGTATACATATATATTGAGTAGTAATGATGAAGATGATATTGCTGACACCCTAGATAGTTGGCTGAGCGATAGCGAAGCCTATTACTTCACTGATCGGATTTGGCTCCTGTTTGTTTGTCTGTCTGTCCGCACGATAACTCGAAAACAGGTAGAGATATCGAGCTGAAATTTTTACTGTAGCGTCTTGGCCTGAATACCTCGGTCAAGTTCGAAAATGGGCATTCTAGCTCAAAAATTGACACCGTTAAAAATTAATTTACATTTTCGAAAAAAATAATTTTACAAATAAATATTTTTTTACAGTGTGCTAAGGGGTAACTCGGCGAGTTGCGACCCTTTGGGCGAAACTTTCTTCCGTTTGGCCGTATCTTTACCGTTCAGCCGCTATAGCGTGACTCAAGGGCGAAAATTCCTCAAATTGTATGTTGGGTGTCGTTTCCGGGGTATTTGGACGAGTTGCGGCCCCCTGGGCGGAAATTTCGTCCGTTAGGCCGTATCTCTTATCTCTTTCCGTTTCGCTGTTAGAGCGTTGAATTTGGACCAGGGCTCCGTAACTTATTATTTAAGCTCCTTAAAAGTTATCTTAAGCGTTAGAGTTACAACTTGTAACTTTTATTCTGGCTCTTTCAAAATAAGTTATTGGCGCGGATGGTGCAAATCACATGTACATCGTTCCTGAATAATTTGGGACACATTTGAAATTCTATAACTTTAACTTTTATCTGAACATGTCTTTTGTTACGTTAGGTAACTAACATTCGTTCGTGTTATGATAAGTTACAGAGCCCTGATTTGGACAAGAAGTCACCAATTTGCCGGTAAATGGTGTATTAGTCAGATTTGTGCCCATCAGACCGGCATATCGCCGGAACCGTCTGCGCGAGTGCAACTCAATGGTAACCTCTGTTTTGTTTCTCGAATCATAATAGGGTATTTCGGACAAGCCATGAGGCGGAAGCAGAACTGGGAAGCGGTCCCCAGATCCACCTCTGCCTGTAAACTGCGCATGCGCAGTATGCTCCGCGCCGCTCTGCTCGCCTCCCACGCTTCACCCCGCACCAGCGGCCGGGAAGGAAGCGACTACGGTACAGACAGTCTCGTTTCCGGTGCGCCGCTTACCCGAAATACCCTATTGAACCAGTCAACAAAAGGCATAACTCAAAAGTTCTGACGTTTATCGACAATCCCAAACTACCCTTTCCCGCCAATTCATTTTCGACATTATGGCATCCTAATTGCCTGAGCGATAGCGAAGCCTATTACTTCACTGATCGGATTTGGCTCCTGTCTGTCGGTCTGTCTGTCTGTCCGCACGATAACTCGAGAACAAGTTGAGATATCGAGTTGAAATTTTTACTGTAGCTCCCTTGCCCAAAAAGCTCGAACGAGATCGATAATGGGCATTCTAGCTCAAAAATTGACACCGTTAAAAATTAATTTACATTTTCGAAAAAATAATTTAAAAATAAATATTTTTTTCACAATGTTCTAAGGGGTAACTCGGCAAGTTGGGTGTCGTTTCCGGGGTATTTCGACGAGTTGCGACCCTTTAGACAAAAATTTTGTCTTTTTGGCCGTATCTCGCACCGTTTGGCCGCTACAGCGTTAAATAAAGACAAGGAGTCGCCAATTTGCCCGTAAATGGTATATTCACCAGATTTTCGCCCATAGACCGGCATATCGCCGGAACCGTCTGTTCGAGTGCAATTCAATGGTGCCAACTGTTTTGTCACTCGTAGCGTATTTGATCCAGACAGCAGGCGCATAACTCAAAAGTTCTGACATCTATCGATTTCCCCGTCCCGGACATCGTCAGAACGGTTTATTCGGGTGAAATTCAATGGCGTTCCCCGATTTGACGACAAGGGTTCAAATAATTTGCGACATAATGGCATCCTAACTTATGAAGAAAGCACCGCAGGCCTAGGTAGATGTACACGGGCGCGTCTCAGCGTAACAGTGTTTCGCGGTATATCGCGAAGCCTGTTACGCGAGACGTGGTCTGGCGTACATCTACCTAGTTAAATGAAAACCACCGAACCACTTGCACATACTTCCGGCTCAACACACATTATAGATAGCATTATAGATAGTGTGATGTTAATTACTTCTTATTGATGATATCTAAATTCATTGATCTTGAATGTTTCCTGTTGACCATTCAATATCGGAGTCGGTGCTTGAGCTTTGCCAAATGATGATATTTATCGACAATCCCAAACTACCCTTGCCCGTACATCGTCAGAACGGGCCTTTCGAGTGCATTCCAATGGCATTCCCCGATTTGACGACAAGGGTCGACATTATAGCATCCTAACTTATACCGCAAGCGCCGAATGAAAAGAAGAAGAAAACTACAAACCGACCGCGGTCTTCATCAAAGTCGACTTTTATTCGAGTTATCGTGCGCAGACACACAAACATTGAACTTTTTTAGCGCCCCACTGGCATAATAGGCTTGGCTTCGCTCAGCCCAGCCAACTAATAGTTGGTGTAGAGAATTTGTGCAATATATCTACAATATTATTAATAGGGAAAACACAGCAGTTCTTTAAAATTTAAGACGCCGATCTTTTGCACGTTGCTAAGCTCATAACTAGTAAAGGAAAAAGTAAATTTGTTCAAAATCTCACGTTCCAAGGATTATCTAAACCTTGTTGGTGATAGAAGTTGAATTCAGTGCATAATGGCATCCGACACAGTTGGTGTTGCACTTGCAGTGAGAGCCATCAAGGGTCCGAACGGTATGTGTTTAAGGAAAGTAAGTTTTCTGTAGTGGGGTCTGAAGTCCTGTCGCTAGTCATGCATGCATGAAGCTTTACAAAGACAAAACCCTCCGCCCCCTCAGTTACCGCCTTCAGCCGTGGTGTCTGGCCCTGCTTATGTTTGAAGTTTTATTTTCCTGTGTGCTGCTTCCTAATAAATGATGTGCAGAAATACCCAAACCTTTCAATTTTTGCACTTGGTCAAGCATCAGAGCCCTAAGAGGGGAGACAACAATTGTTACACCTCTATCTACAGCTTCAGGTAACTGGAAGCACAGAGATTTCCCACCACCTGTTGGCAGCAAAACAACACAGTCCCGTCCGCTAAGTGTGGTGTTAATTACTTCTAATTGATGAGGTCTAAACTCATTGATCTTGAATGTTTTCTGTAGAACATTCAATATCTGAGTCAGTGATTGAGTTTTGCTTAAATTCATCGCCAATCGCAAACCACCTTTGCCCGAATATCGTCGGAACGGTCCTTTTGAGTGCATTTCAATGGCATTTCCTGATTTGACGACAGGACCCCCCACCGGGCGTTACATGCCCGAAAATTAAGGGTAAGTAATAACTGTGTATTTGTGTGGGTAACCGCGTGCAAGCGAGGCATTGGTTCTTCCGCCGCGCCGACGGGTGGACACGAGTCTAATACGCCATATAATACGTTTCCTTTTCTTTCAAGACTTACTACTCCGACCTGGATGGAGACGATAATTGGCCTTGGGAGAACTCAGACGACGTGGGGCAGAGGTTCCTTAACATGGCGCTCCACATCCTTTTAAGCCTGGCGCTTAAGAAGGGTTACTCTGCCGCGAACCTCTCCTGCTCATTCAGCATGGAGGACCCTGGGTGGTTCTTCAAGGCGTTTCCCGATTGGGAAGACAAGACAAACGCCATAGGCTTACCCTTAGGTAATTAACCCTTTAAATAATAAATTAAGCTGACACTAAATACTATTCGCGTATCTGTACTTACCTATTTTAAAACAGCGGACGACGGTCACACCCAAGTCATACGGAGGCCTGCAGCCACAAATTCCACCTCCAGCTCTGATGGGGAGGGGGCGGCAGGCGGGTCCGGGAAGATGGGGGCAGGAGGTTCCAGCCGTAAGTATAACTGGCACGAAACCTGCAAATAATCAATCAATTAATTAGTTAAATAATTTTCAAGTTACTGTTATTACCTTTGATGAGCAGGCAGCTCCCGTCGGCGCTCCAGATCATCATCATCATCCAACTCATCAAGATCGTCAAGATCAAGGTCATCATCATCATCGGGTAGCCCGCCTCGCGAGCTTTTTCCGAGTAATGATGATTTAGAGCCGGATCTGCAGGAACTGATCAGTGTCCCTGACCTCGGAGAGCCGCTAGGTAAGTCAGATATTTTTAAAGAGGCTTAAATTACCTTGTTTGCTTGATACTTACTATGTTAAGTTGCTGCAGACGCGGAAACCAACCGCCTGGTCACCCGTATCCTTGAGAAGGTGCGCCATCGCAACTTCAAGACGGGTGAAAACTATGAAGGCCACTTCAGGGGCCAGTGCTGGCTCTGCCTGGCCCCAGTAGATGGCCAAAGGAAAGGCGGCGGGCCGCCTTCCATTTTCCCATCATGCCACCGCCAGTCCGTAAAGGACAGACAGCGGAACCTGCTGGGAAGATTCATTTCCGGCGGGGCCTGGGGTGTGGACAGGCGTGTGATGGCCACACTGATGGAAATGATGACCCCAGCCGAGTTGACCATTGTCAGCGGCCTCCTAGCTGCGCATGATGTACTCATAGTATCAGAGGACAGGATAAAGCCCCGGAGGTACAAGGATAAGGCCAAAAAGTCCTGGCAGGTTGTGAAAGTCACTCAACCCGCCACATTCGCCGTAAGTACATAACGTTAAGAAGTTCATAATTGCCATCGTATACCGAAACTCACCCTTTTCTTTTTTTCAGAACACCCGTGGTGAAGGGGGCTTCCGAATCCGGGACGAGAAGAAGCTAAACTTGGTGAGGCCGCCCGGAATTCCCCAGTTAGCGCCGCAGGCCTAGGTAGATGACCCTTTGGGCGAAAACTTCGTCTATTTGGCTGTATCTCGCACCGTAAGTCGGTAATGTGCCCGTTAAGTAGTGCATTTGTCATTTCCGCATATAACAGACTGGTTTATCGCCGGATCCGTCTGCACGAGTGCAATTCAATGGTGCCCACTGTTTTGTTTCTCGAATCGTATTTGATCTAGGTAGATGTTCGCCAAACTACATCTCGCGTAACAGGCTTCGCGATATTTCGCGAAACTGTTACGCTGCGACGCGCCTGCGTACATATACCTTGCCCTGCGGTGCCTGCTCTAAGGATGAGAATGCAATACTACCTAAAATTATTAGAACCCTTATCATAACGGGGAGCGCCACTGAATAGGGTATTTCGGGTAAGCGGCGCACCGGAAACGAGACTGTCTGTACCGTAGTCGCTTCCTTCTAACCCGTGTTAACTCTTATGGGGGTTTCCGGTTGCTTCGGGGGAGCGGGCAGCTCAAACATATTCCGATTTCTCCAAATCTGCCACTACAGCACGAAAAAACTTGGCAAGCGAATTACTGCTGAATTCCGCTCTTTACGTATTTCCTGTAGTCTAAAATCGGTATTAGAAAACAAAATTAATCAATATAGACATTCCTATCGGGTTTTAAACACATTTCAGGATGATTCTGGAATCTTTCATTTTTTATCTGCGTTGGCACCACGGGAGATGTCACATGTGACGTTTTTTCACCCAAGCAGAAGTCACAACAGCCGCCATGACAGTGTCGACAATGCCGAGGGCGGATTTTCATATATTGTTTTTGGATTAATAAATGTCCGATAGGGATTGAACCTGTATTCTACAGCCTTCATTTGGTGTCGCTCATTTATATTTTAGACTAAACACGAGCAATCAATATACTACAAAAGTTTGGAAGCGGCACAATAAGAGCCATTTATAGGTTAAGTACGACCCTGCGCCAGCGCCAACCGCAGCGCGAAAAACGGAGGGAAATTTCCCTTGTCTGCCCCTAGTTTAGGTTGGCGTATTGGAGAATAGAGCTTCTTGTTTTCTTCTTCAATTCATCTAAGCGCCAGAACCAACTGCAGGCCTGCAGGCAGTCACCACGGGTTGCTTCCTTCCCGGCCCCTGGTGCGGGGTGTAGTGTGGGAGGCGAGCGGAGCGGCGCGGAGCATACTGCGCATGCGCAGTTTACCGGCAGAGGTGGATCTGTGGACCGCTTCCCAGTTCTGCTTCCGCCTCATGGCTTGTCCGAAATACCCTATTGCACTCGAAAAGACCATTCAGACGATGTACGGGACGGGGTTATTCGGAATAATTGGCAAATTTACAGTGTGCTAAATGAAATTGATCTTGTGCAAACGGTTTCGGCGATATGCCGGTCTGTGATGAGTAAAACTCAGAGATATACACCACTTTACGCACATATTTTGAACTCCTAGTCCGAATATGACGCTGTAACAGCGAAGGCCAAACGGGCGAAATTTTCACACACAGTGTCGTACCGCGACAACCTACCCCGACATGGCACCCAACATGCATTTTGATGACCTCTCGAAATCACGCTTTAGCGGCGAAACGGTAAGAGAAACGGCAAAATTCGCCCTGGGGTTCGCAACTCGCCGAGTTACCCCTTAGGACTTTGTAATAAAAAAACGATTATTCAAAGTTAATTTTCTTTGACAATCTAAATTAATTTTAACAGTGTCAATATTTGAGGTAGAGTGCCCTTTTCTGAACTCGTCCGAGCTATTCAGGCCAGGAAGCTACGGTTACAAGTTCAGTTCGATATATTAACTCGTTTTCGAGCGGACGGACACATTGAGACAGACAGAAACACAGACAGGAGCCAAATCCGATCAGTAAAGTAATAGGCTTCGCTATCGCTCAGCCAACTATGTCCCTTTAAGGTATGACCCGGAAGCTAACGACAATAGCACTTTTAAGTAATTCCCTTGCTGACTGGTTTGAATACGATTCCAGAAACAAAACAGAGGGCACACGGCACTATTGAATAGGGTATTTCGGGTAAGCGGCGCACCGGAAATGGGACCGGCTCGCCCACAGTTGGTGACATCTCTGCCGCTGGTGCGGGGTGAAGTGGAGGAGGTGAGCGGATCAGCGCCGAGCCTACTGCGCATGCGTAGTTCGCAGGCAGAGATGGATCTGGCGACCGCGGGCCAGTTCCGGTTCCGCTTTGTTGCTTGTCCGAAATACCCTATTGCACTCGTGCAGACTGATCCGGCGACATTAAATCTGTTTTGACCGGAATCGTAAGAAATACTCTACTCTACGAGCATATTGACGACTTACTGTCCAAATTTGATGCTGAATCGATAAAACGGTGCGAGGTAGAGCAAAACAGGCGAAATTTTCGCCCAAAGGGTCGCAACTGGACGACCTACCCCGAAAACGACACCCAACTATATTTCGACGACTTTTCGTGCCAAAGTCACGCTATAGCGGGTAGACGGTAAGAGATACGGCCAAACGGACGTAATTTTCGCCCGTAGGGTCGCAGCTCGTCAAAGTACCCAAAAGAACACTGTAAAACATAATTTTTTACAGTTATATTTCCGAAAATATTTTACTGTCAATTTTTGAGCTAGATTGACCATTTTCGAACTCGACTGAGCTTTTGGGGCAAAGAAGCCGCAGTAAAAATTTCAACTCGCTATTTCGACCTTTATTCGAGTTATCGTGCGCAGACACACAAGCATTGCACTTTTTTAGCGCTCCAGTGGCGTAATAGGCTTCGCTTCGCTCAGCCAACTATTAGTCAGTGAAGAGAACTTTATATATGTACAATATTATGAATAGGGAAAACACAGCAAAACAACACAGCAGTTCTTTAAAATTTAAGACGCCGATCTTTCGCACGTTGCCAAGCTCATTAGTAGTAAAGGAAAAAGTAAATTTGTTCAAATTCTGACGGTCCAGGGATGATCTAAAAATTTTGGGTGATTGAAGTTGAATGCAGTGTATAATGTCATCCAACACAGTTGGTGTGGCACTTGCCGTGAGAGCCATGAAGGGAACTGAAGGGTATGTGTTCTTAAGAAAACCAAGTTTTCTGTATTGTGGTCTAAAGTTTGGTCCCGCGTCATGCATGCAATGAGCTTCATCAAAGACAAAGCGAGCAATGGCGGGGAACCTAACTGCTTGGCGCTTGCGCCAGGCAGGGACTAACTCACTTTCATCTCCGTCTATACCATCGGGGCCCAGTGGGGACCCGATGCCATTGGTCGGATAACTTCAGGCTTAACCATTGGCCTTTAACAATGGTCGGACGGGTGGAAGGGCTGCGAATGTTAGTGTGTGCATGGTCATCGTGCGGGTCTCGCGGGCGAGATCCGCAGAGTGTATGTGAGCAGCGGGTGGAAATTCCTACGGCGCGGCTGATACCAGGTTCGATGCGGCTCGCTACGGCCGGCCCGGCCCGGCGGCGATCTGCACCGGCCTTTATTAAAGCTTATAAATCTCATTAAACTGTGACTTTTTGCATACCGAAGTATTCTAAGCCACAGTTTATGAACCAAGGAATCGATTTATTGACATATTTTCATCTTTCGAATTAGTTAAAACTATAAACTTTGTGGAGAAACGTCACGGAAGTGCTCCGCGGGATCACCGAATCGGCCTGCCACGACCGGCTCTCGCACGGTCAACTTAATCCGCGTCGATTTCAGCAATCGTTCGTCGCACGCTAAATCTGCGACGAGGTCTGGAATCTGCATGAAATTTCGCTCGGCGTAAGTTAGGTCCTAAGTTGTCAAGTGATAGCAGTAACACATATTCATAATGGTAAAAAAGGGTAGAAAATCCCCATTTATGCGTTTTTTTAACCGTTTTTTTCTATTGGCAGTATGTGTTACTGTTATCACTTGTCAACTTGTAACCGTTTTTTCTATTGGCAGTATGTGTTACTGTTATCACTTGTCAACTTGCGACCTAACCTACAATATCCATGCAGAAGCAGCGTCAATGTCTCTCGGTGAGCGAAAGAATATCAGTGTATGCCATGCATTGACCGGTTGTGATACTAACTCATTTATAGCAGGTCGGTATATAGTTTACTTTTTGGGCTGAGCGATAGCGAAGCCTATTACTTCACTGATCGGATTTGGCTCCTGTCTGTCTGTCTGTCTGTCTGTTTGTTTGTCTGTATGTGTGTCTGTCCGCACGATAACTCGAGAACAGGTTGAGATATCGACTTGAAATTTTTACTGTACCTTCCTTGCCCAAAAAGCTCGGTCGAGTTCGAAAATGGGCATTCTAGCTCAAAAATTGACACTGTTAAAAATTAATTTACATTTTCGAAAAAATAATTTTAAAAATAAATATTTTTTTTTCAAAGTCCTAAGGGGCAACTCGGCGAGTTGCGACCCGTAGGGCGAAAATTTCGTCCGTTTGGCCGTATCTCTTACCGTTTAGCCGCTACTGCGTGACTAACGGAAGAAAAGTCCTAAAAATGCATGTTGGGTGTCGTTTCCGAGGTATTTCGACGGGTTGCGACCCTTTGGGCGGAAATTTCGTCCGTTTGGCCGTATCTCTTACCGTTTAGCCGCTACTGCGTGACTAACGGAAGAGAAGTCCTAAAAATGCATGTTGGGTGTCGTTTCCGGCGTATTTCGACAAGTTGCGACCCTGTGGGCGGAAATTTCGTCCGTTTGGCCGTATCTCGCACCGTTAAGCTGCCGCAGCGTCCAATTTCGACAAAATGTCCTTCATATACGCTTAGAGTTGAGTATTTTTCAGATTTTCGCTTATCACAGACTAGCATATCGCCGGAACCGTCTGCACGAGTGAAATTTAATGTCGCGCACTGTTGCGTTACTGAAAGCGTATTTTTTATGGCATCCTAATCCATACCGACAGCGCCGCAGGCCTAGGTAGATGTACGCAGGCGCGTCGCAGCGTAACAGTGTTTCGCGAGATATCGCGAAGCCTGTTACGCGAGACGTGGTCTGGCGTACATCTACCTAGTTTACTTACATGTTTTCTGCACAAGAAACTTATTTAAATTCATGTTACAGGTCTGAAAGGGAGGTGCTTTGGTTGTATATCGTGCACATTCTTGAAGCTTCTTGATGAACTCGCAGATGCAGAAGTTCAGGAGAGATTTTTGTCAAAACGCGAGCAATTCATTTTACTTTTGTACAAGAAAGGAGAAAAAACCTGATTGAACTCCACAGGGTCGCAACTCGTCGATATACCCCCAAAAAGGACACCCAACATGCCTTTTGAGTACTTTTCGCCCTTAAGTCACGCAGTAGCGGCTAAACGGTAAGAGATACGGCCAAACGGACGAAATTTCCGCCCACGGGGTCGCAACTCGTCGAAATACTTCGGAAACGACACCCATTTTTTCGGACTTTTCTTCCTTTAGTCACGCAGTAGCGGCTAAACGGTGAGAGATACGGCCAAACGGACGAAATTTTCACCCAGAGGCTTGCATCTGGCCGAGTTACCCTTTAGAGCACTGTAAAAAAAATATTTATTTTTGAAATTATTTTTTTCGAAAAGGTTAATTTTTTACGGATTCAATTTTTGAGCTAGAATGCCCATTTTCGAACTCATCCAAGGTATTTAGGCCAAGAAGCTGTAGTAAAAATTTCAGCTCGATATCTCTACTCGTTCTCGAGTTATCGTGCGGACAGACAAACAAACAAACAGACAGACAAACAGACAGGAGCCAAATCCGATCAGTGAAGTAATAGGCTTAGCTATAGCTCAGCCAATTACTTCAGTCACACTTTGAAAACGCAATGGTAAGCAAGACACTAACATCATATTGGGTATATCCAGTGACCGACAAGTGGAAAGTGGAAAGTAATCAGGGCTGCCATTTGAAGCGATAAACTCCACTTTGATTAATTTTCAGTCTTCAAGTAGACTAATTTTACATAAGAACGTAACACCGAAACCTACGAATTTTATCAAAAGGTATCTGTATACGAGTTTTTTGGGGGGTCGAAAGAGGGCGATATCATGATTTGAAAGATTGGCAGCCTTGGTACTGGCGACCTCCGACGATTGTCAAATGTTTCAGGAGGCGGTAAGTTACAGCGCTGGTTTCGACTTGGCCGATTTGACACTCCTTCATTTCGCTGGCACCGTTTACCTAACGCTCTTGCTAAATGTTGTGAACTCCATTGAATTAACTTGAATGAAAACTAAATAATGGATTCATCAAGAGGTGAGATATATTATGGTCGTTTGTTTTTGAGGTGGGGAGGGGAATCCTGTTCTGAAAATGTAATTGTGCTGTACCTGCTTTTCAGGTAGAGGAAGGAAACCCAATATTCTGAAAAGAACCTTTAACCTTCCTAAGTCTGGACCAGCTGTATCTTCTACAGTTCCTCGTTAGTGTCTGAACTTTAATAATTTATAAAACCTTTTTGGTCAGTAAAAACAATTCCCTATGGTAATTACCAATGTCCAATTCTAGCAAATGCTGTAAATAATGTTCGACTGAAGGTGGGAGCTGGCAACTTGATTGTACGTCATGTACAACCTTGGATTCATCTACCTGCGGGTCAGCAGTCCAACACAGCCCAACCAGTCGTTATAAGTATGATTGTCTTGGCATTAATTTATTTGATATTTTTAACATATATGGTATGAAAGGCCATTTCTTAGTATTGTGTTTATTTTTTACTTTTACAGAAGTACCTATCTCAACTAGCAGTGCTGCAGTTCAACCTCTTAGGACATCAGCTGCTACGCAATCCACAATTGTTTCTTCTGCTGCTCAAGGATTACAGAGTATACCATCTTCAACTGCCAACTCTGTTCGTCCAGGTCAGCTGCACAATGTTCAATTAGTGCGAGGTATGCTTGGTCTTATGGTCCATTTTGAATATTACTTTTCTGGAGGCCATAGCTTTTGTGTTATTATTTTTTTTTTAAATTTATAATTAGGACATTCTCCAAGCCATGTTGGACATTTCACAGTAGCAGGGGGAAGTTCAAAAGCGTGTCAAGTGCAACCAGGAACAGCTAAGCGACTTATGCCCTCCGAAATGAATACTGCTAAAGCTAATAATTTAAGTTATGTGTCACAGTCAACAGGTACTTCTATAATTGGTGTGGTTAAGCAGCCCAACATTCTGCCAGTCAAAAGTACAATGCTCTTGCCATTCATTTTTCTTAACATACTTGTATCCGCTGTGGAGTAGCTTTTATCTTTGAGATTCTGTCTGTTTTTCTACTTTGGCAGCAGCACCTATCTCAGCTAGCAGTTCTGCGGTTCAACCTCTTAGGACATCAGCTGCTACGCAATCCACAATTGTTTCTTCTGCTGCTCAAGGATTACACAGTGTACCATCTTCAACTGCCACCTCTGTTCGTCCAGGTCAGCTGCACAATGTGCAATTACTGCGAGGTATGCTTGGTCTAATGGTCCATTTTGAATATTACTTTTCTGGAGGCCATAGCTTTTGTGTTATTATTATGTTTTTTTTTTTTTTATAATTAGGACATTCTCCAAGCCATGTTGGACAATTTACAGTAGCAGGGGGAGGTTCAAAAGCGTGTCAAGCACAACCAGGAACAGCTAAGCGACTTATGCCCTCCCAAATGAATAGTGCTAAAGCTAATAATTTAAGTTATGTGTCACAGTCAACAGGTACTTCTATAATTGGTGTGGTTAAGCAGCCCAACATTCTGCCAGTCAAAAGTACAATGCTCTTGCCATTCATTTTTCTTAACATACTTGTATCCGCTGTGGAGTAGCTTTTATCTTTGAGATTCTGTCTGTTTTTCTACTTTGGCAGCAGCACCTATCTCAGCTAGCAGTTCTGCGGTTCAACCTCTTAGGACATCAGCTGCTACGCAATCCACAATTGTTTCTTCTGCTGCTCAAGGATTACACAGTGTACCATCTTCAACTGCCACCTCTGCTCGTCCAGGTCAGCTGCACAATGTTCAATTAGTACGAGGTATGCTTGGTCTAATGGTCCATTTTGAATATTACTTTTCTGGAGGCCATAGCTTTTGTGTTATTATTATTTTTTTTTTTTTTTATAATTAGGACATTCTCCAAGCCATGTTGGACAATTTACAGTAGCAGGGGGAGGTTCAAAAGCGTGTCAAGCACAACCAGGAACAGCTAAGCGACTTATGCCCTCCCAAATGAATAGTGCTAAAGCTAATAATTTAAGTTATGTGTCACAGTCAACAGGTACTTCTATAATTGGTGTGGTTAAGCAGCCCAACATTCTGCCAGTCAAAAGTACAATGCTCTTGCCATTCAGTTTTCTTAACATAGTTGTATCTGCTGTGATGTAGCTTTTATCTTTGAGATTCTGTCTGTTTTTCTACTTTGGCAGCAGCACCTATCTCAACAAGCAGTTCTACAATTCAACCTCTTAGGACATCAGCTGCTATGCAATCCACAATTGTTTCTTCTGCTGCTCAAGGATTACATAGTGCAACATCTTCAACTGCCACCTCTGTTCGTCCAGGTCAGCTGCACAATGTCCAATTACTGCGCGGTTTGCTTGGTCTTATGGTCCATTTTGAATATTATTTTTCTGGAGGCCATAGCTTTTGTGTTATTATTATTTTTTCTTTTAATTTATAATCAGGACATTCTCCAAGCCATGTTGGACAATTCACAGTAGCAGGGGGAAGTTCAAAAGCGTGTCAAGCACAACCAGGAACAACCATACAACTAATGTCTTCCCAAATGAACACTAAAGCTCATAATGTAAGTTCTGTGTCACAGTCAACAGGTGTGGTTCATCAGCCCAGCATTCTGCCGGTCAAAGGTATGATTCTTTTGCTATTCATTTTTCTAAACACTTTTACTTGTGTATGTGGTGTAAAGTAATTTTCAGTTATGAGTTATTGTCTGTGTTTCTGCTTTGGCAGCACCTATGTCAAGTAGTAGTGCTGCGGTTCAACCGCATAGGACATCCTGGAATTATTTGGATGATGATATTTTTAGTAACCTGGAACTTGATAGTTCACTTACAGACATGGATATTTCTCAGCAGGGTAATATTATTTACTAACATAATTATTTCTTGCTTATAAAGAACTACTTAAGTAGTAAGTAACAAGTGATTTCTGAACTGATTTTTTGTGTATTTATTATGGACTAGGAACTATTTCAACCCCTTCATGTGATAGTTACAAGCAAGCTGTATCTATTGAATCTGGTAAGTAAGATTTTTTTCTTGTTATGGTATGCTGTTTGTGTTGGGAAGTATTATTACTGAAAATTAATGATTTTCTCAATTTAAAATTAGATATCAGTGTTGTGGACAATGATGATCAAGAAGACAATGCTGAACTCTTGAATTATTTTGGAGGTAATTTTAAGGCAATAATAGAGGGGTTGTATAATACTTTCAAACCTTAAGTTAGCTAATGAAATATGTAATTTTTATTGTATAGGTGAGCCTGAAATTAACAACAAAGATCCAGAGGGGACTGCTTTGGCAGAATGTTTTTTAAACCACAGGACCCAGAGGGGATCGCAAGTTGGTATAAAACTTCCAGAGGTTTGGAAGGAAATGAATGAACGAGGTTTCCCAATATCTCAGAATGCCATTTCAAGAAGAAAAAAAAGTATGCTCACCTACTACAGGCAAATTGTTGGAACTCCTGCAGAAAAAACTTGGCAACATTCAGAAATGATTAAGGCCTTTCTGGGAAATCACACTACACCATTGTGGGACGGTAATGAAATTTTTAGTTTTCTTTTTTTTTTTAACATGCTTATCTTAATATACCCATAGCCTGTGCTTAAAATTTTATTTGTCTAACCTTTTTTTTTCTTTTTTTCTTTTTCTTTTTGTAGATGAAGGATGGACTGTAGATGAAACTCAAATGCTGATTAACGAGTATGTGGATAAAATTCCAATGTTTGATTCCCCAACAATACGCAATCAAAGTGTATGGCAGCAAATTATTTTGGCCCTTAAGACCACATATCCTGCTCGCTCTCAAAGGTTTACACTGCCTGCAGTGGTTGGCAAGATGGATAGGCTGAAGTCTTTCTATGGTGAACTTGTTGACAAGTTGAAGCAGACTGGATCTGACAGCAGTCCTATCACTTGGATCTATTATGATATTATGAATCTGCATTTTTCAAAAAGTGTTGTGCAACAACCAGACTTTACAATGGCTGCAGGAAGTTCAGTAGGAGTTTGGAAAAAAGGAGTCCAACAGCAACAGGTGCCAACCTCTTCTAACAAGACAACATATGTAAAACCAAGGATTTCTTTGGCAGCGCAAAGGCTTGATCAAGAAAATCGGAGAATAATATCTCAAAACAATATGGCCAAAGCTGCACATGCCTTGGCTGTGGCTTCCTTGATTAAGGCAGGCATTGATCCCAGCACTGTTCTGGATGAGTTATCTTAAGATATAAATGGAGATGTTCCTAAAAGTTATTACCTTGTCAATTTTTGATCAACTCAAGATTTCATTATACGTTTTTGTTTGTTTGATCCTGGCATTGTTCTGGATAAGTTACCTTAAGATATAAATAGAGTTGTTCCTATTAGTTTTTTAATAACTCAAGATTTCATTATATGTTTTTGTTTGTTTGATCCTGGCATTGTTCTGGATAAGTTACCTTAAGATATAAATAGAGTTGTTCCTATTAGTTTTTTAATAACTCAAGATTTCATTATACGTTTTTGTTTGTTTGATCCTGGCATTGTTCTGGATAAGTTACCTTAAGATATAAATAGAGTTGTTCCTATTAGTTTTTTAATAACTCAAGATTTCATTATATGTTTTTGTTTGTTTGATCCCTGCAGTGTTCTGGATAAGTTACCTTTAGATATAAATAGAGTTGTTCCTAATAGTTATTACCTAGTCAATTTTTATCAACTTAAGATTTCATTGTAATTTTTTGTTTTTCTTCTTTATTGTTTATTACATGTTTTGATGGCATATTTGCCACACAATATATTTCATCAGTAATCTGCTGCTCATGATGTGGCTTAATGAAAACAGTTCATTAATAAATAGAAATGCATTTTTGTTTCAGAAATAAACTGTGATAATTTTGATTATTCATTACTAAGAACAGCAAACTTCATTTAAAACCACCACCCAATCACACACACACAAAGGTTTTTGCACAAACAAAGTCGGGTACATGTAAAAAAACATAATTTCACTCTTGTGGCTTTGTCAATACATGAGTTAATGAATAACTTAAGCTTGAAGGAAAGGCAAATTGTTCATCACATGAATTCGCTTCTCCACTCCTAAAAGTCGGGCTCTCTCAAGCAGAGGGTGGTCTGGCTCTGCCGGGACATTGGGAAAATCAACTTCATTCTGATCTTCACCCATATCCAGACCAAAATTTTCTTCCGGTTGGATGGCTTGCAAATCCTGAAGCAGAGAATTTACATTATTCAAACTTACATTGACCACTCTTGAAAACCAAAAACAAATACTTCTAATTTAAGGTTTACCACTTCTGGAATTTCTCCTTCATTAATTAAAAAGTTGTGGAGTGTGATGCAAGCCACAATATTTCTTACTACTAAGTCCATCCTCTTAGTAGAGAGGAAAAATTGCCTTCTCCATTTCATTTTGAGGAGGCCAAAGGCCCTTTCCACCATTGAACGGAGACTTGAGAGTCTGAAGTTATAGTTTAACTGATATGCATTTAAATTACCATCATTCCGGAAAGGTGTTAGAACCTAGGCAAAAAAGAAACAAAGGGTATTATTTGAAGGAATTTGTTTTATAATTTTTATCATTCCTTTGTAATGAGTTGAATATACTAACTCTATCAGTCAATATGTAGGCAGAATCACCAATAATGTGTTCATCAGGTTCCAGAAGATTTTCTTGAACTAAGAGACTCCGGCTTAGAGGACTTCTACGAAATACTCTCGAGTCATGGAGGCTGCCAGGCTCTCCACAATAAATGTCTCGGAATGTCAAAGTAATATCTGCACAAGCTTGGAGTATTACAGCGTAGTCATGGTGCCGGTTGACATACCTCTGAGGTTCAATGGTAGGTGCATAAAAAAGAGGTATGTATGACCCATCTATGGCCATTACAGCACCTGGAAAACCAGTTCTTCTATGCCCAGCTTCCTTTAAAATTCTTCTCTCTTCAACTGAAGGCCAAACTACAACTTCTCTACTTAAGTCTGACAAGACTGTCACCATCTTCACATAATGATGATGGAGAACCCCTGGAGTTACTCCAAACCTTAATGCCACGCTGCGAAAGGTGTCTGGAGCTGCAAGTATCCACAACACAGAAAGAAGAATGTGACGAAGTGGAAACTCTTCGTTGCGTCTCATAATGTCATCTTCTCCAATCTCCTCAGCAATAACCATGGCCAATGACTGTTTAGAAATAGGAAAGAGAATATGAATTAACATAAGGATACCATAAATTGTACACCCCAGTATAGGGTAAATATTGTCCAGAGAAATACTTACTTCAAATACAGCAGTTTTCATTCTAAAATGAAGTCTAAAGGCAGCATCCTGCATCATTACATACTCCTCCACATCCACCGTAACTTTCTCCCATATGATGGGATCATTTACATCATCTACATTAGGGAAAATAGAAAATATCAAACATCACTATGCACGTATATCCATGCAGAGCAAAAACATAAATAATAAATTGTGCAAGGCAATAATACACACCATTAGCTTCATCAAAATCAAACTCTTGCATAATACCACCTATGACAAGTAACATGTCAGCATCGTTCTCCATTGTCGATACTTATATTTTTACTAGGATTGCTATCAGCCGAAGTTAATTCAATGGAGTTCACAACATTTAGCAAGAGCGTTAGGTAAACGGTGCCAGCGAAATGAAGGAGTGTCAAATCGGCCAAGTCGAAACCAGCGCTGTAACTTACCGCCTCCTGAAACATTTGACAATCGTCGGAGGTCGCCAGTACCAAGGCTGCCAATCTTTCAAATCATGATATCGCCCTCTTTCGACCCCCCAAAAAACTCGTATACAGATACCTTTTGATAAAATTCGTAGGTTTCGGTGTTACGTTCTTATGTAAAATTAGTCTACTTGAAGACTGAAAATTAATCAAAGTGGAGTTTATCGCTTCAAATGGCAGCCCTGATTACTTTCCACTTTCCACTTGTCGGTCACTGGATATACCCATTGTTTAGTTGAACTTTTCCTAGCCTTTTTGGGCAAATGCAAGGTCAGAGTGGTTTCGTTAGCCCTTTTCGGTGTCTGTGGGACAAAATAAACAGAATTAGAAACTTCAGAAATTGAACCATCGAACAGATGTTTTCCGAGCCCTGAAATTGCGTTACCTTGACCGTTGTTTCCTTAGCTCTCTCCCTTGCTGGGGTATCATCATGCGTTACAGGAGTAGACTGCGATTGAACAGAAGATGAAATTAGAAAGAAGGAATGACAATTCGAAAAACGACAATTTCACGCACAGAATATGAATTATTACCAAAGAGAAATAACTTTACCTTCTCGCGGTTCGGCGTCGGTTTGCTACCCGGGTAATGTATAACAAACAGTGAGAGAGTTGTACCTTTCGATGTCACCAGGCGTACATTATAGCATCCTGGCTCTCTAACTTACCCAGTTCCTTAAGCAAATTTCTTGAGTGGGCCACAAAACCCCGGAGGGCTGCCACCGACTCCCTTTGCTTTACGGTGTATGGGCTATCACCTGGTTCCAGCCTTTTGACGATCTTACTCAAAGAGCGCCGCCACGACCCCTTCTTCTCGGGGTGGTACCTCAGGTCCCGTCTGTAGGCCCTACGGCCGGCATCAAACTTCCGTCGTGCTTCCCACACGACGGGCACCTCACCTTTCTTATAAGCCAGGGGTATCGCACATAGCTCTTCGTAGTCTTACTGTTGCGGGTCGTCGGACCCTGTAAACAAAAAGAGTCTCAATTAGTCGCTAATATTCAAAATTGAGGCTAATAGAAGGCTTAGCGAAACAACTTGGAATGAAGTTGTACTAACCGAGTGGCTCATGAACAGCGGGACCGCGCCCTCCATGTGAAATGCAACGTCCTCGTATTGACCAAAGTTCTCTCCGAGCATGGCTTGCATCGCATATAGAAATATCTTCTTGATCCCTGAGTGCTCCAAACTCTGGAGACCTTCCAAATCGGTCTTGGAGAAGAAATTTTCTGCCACATCGAGTTTGTACACGAAATGAGACCTCAGTGATACAATTACACCAGCATCCATTAGACCTAAGACAGTTGTTTCGATCTCATCGCACGATAGCAGTCCTTCCTTGAACATGACTGCCATCGTACGTTGCACAAGAGTAATCACCTGAAGGAAGTATTAATTTGTTTAGTTAAGTTATACTAGGTTGATATACGGCAGTTTAGCAAAGCACTATTGGTAAAATTTATCTGGAATATATATTAAAAACTTTTGCCTTTCGGGGGCCCCCGTCTGCCTCACCCCTTCTTCGCTTCATAAATCTAGTGAGCACCAAAATAGCTGCGGTGCACGCTGACTGAAGGAGTGATAGCCTCTGTTTTTCCTCTCGGTCTATAATGAGGTCTGCATTTTCCAGCACCTCTGACATGGCAATATTCTTGGCTGAAAAAAAAAGAGAGAAATGTGATAACCATTTACGTTCGTTTTTCTAAGATGTAACTTCAATATCTTGGCAACAAGTGGCTCTTCGTACTAACAGTCATTATGGAGAATCAAAACTGGATTGTTTTTCTTTCTTTTTTTTAACAAATTATTGAGGGTCCTACCACATGACTCAGTGATCTTCACAATGATCATCCTGAACAAAGACACAAATATTACCGTTTCTAATAATTCAAAATGACCGCAAACAGAGACGCAAATAGAGACGAGGAGTACTAACGGCCAAGTATTTTTGTTAAATTCTCTGGCATAACTTGAAGGAAAGAGCAAAAGCTGCCTCTTCTGCAGGCGAGCCACCTTCTTGGCCCCTGTAATCTCATCAAGAAGATTTGGGGCCTTTACTACCACCAGCTCGCCCCTGCGCAGAGACTCCTCCATTCTATAGAAAAAACAGCAATGCGAAACGGAAAATGAGCATAGCATCAGTTCTAGAAGCCGCAGGATACACTATTTGGCACTCCATTATGACTCAGCAGCGCTGGCATACCCACTCATGATCAAGCTTCTCACAAAATAATTTGTTAAATTCTAACCTACCGTATCCCCGATTCACTTACATAAAAACACGGAAAATTGCCATAGAATTAGTTCCAGAAGCCGCGGTGGTAAGTTAACTTCAGGATACAGTCCTTGGCACTCTACCATGAGGCAGAAGTGCTTGCATACCCACTCATGATCTAGTTTCTCCCAAAATAATTTGTTAATGTATAACTTTCACATCCCCGATTCACTTACATAATATTGCCATTTTATCAGTTCCAGGAGCCGCCGTGCTAAGATAACTTCAGGATACACACTTTGGCACTCCATTATGACTCAGCAGCGCTGGCATACCAAATCATGATCCAACTTCTCCCAAAAGTATTTGTTAAAGTCCAACCTACCGCATCCCCGATTCACTTACATAAATATACGGGAAATAGCCATAGCATTAGTTCAAGGAGCCGCTGTGCTAATATAACTTCATGATACACTCCTTGGCACTAAACCTCGAGTCAGTAGCGCTGTCATTTTCCCTTCGGGTGTTAATACCTAAACGCTCAATCTTTCTTTACCTTAATTTTTTGTCTATATATTGTCCATTTTTGGGAGCTCAGAGATTACTTACTTTTTCATTTAGCGGCGTCAGCTCTTCACTGTTCTATACCGGTGTCCATGGCCTACAATATACGTTCCACTCTTCATTTCGTCATGCATCTTCCTCAAATGTGTTGTTTGTTACAATTTATTTAAAAGTGTAAGTATGGACGCAAGAAAATATTCATGAAACTGCTTTTAGTGTCGATGCAAAAAAGGAGTCATCCTTCAAGGGAAGACTCATCAACCATGGACGGCCGGGCAACCTGCGAGCGAGGGTCATGGTGGAACAAAAAGGAGATCCTCACCTACTTTTCTACGCCAGAAGAATGATACATGTGGGGGAGGAGCTGCTTTATGACTACGGGGATTTGCGGCCAGCCGTGGTAAAGGCCAACTGAAGGATGGTAAGTACAATACTGGTCAAAATGTGAATGAAACTTTTTCTTGTTTTCCCAGGTTCCCACAGAAGCAACAAATTGTTGTCTACAGCCGTAAACACTAATTCTTATGAACATTTATACACGTAAATATTATTTCTTTTGAATTTGCTCGGCTTATGAACTTCTAATACGCTTGCCGTGTCCGGCCCCGTCCCCGCCCAACGGCGCCGCCAGCCGCCGCGGGAGCGCGCCACCGAGCGGCCCCACGGCCGCCCCCGGAGCGAGGCACCGGACCAGCCTCACTTCACCCAGTACCAGCCAACAGAGCGGACGTGCTGCCTGGGTCTCTCTCTGCTACTTTGTGTACCTTTGTGATTGTGTGATTATATGGTTACGACTCGGCTTTCAACTGGACTTGTATCGGACTGCTCCTGTGACCACGACCTTTTCAGACTGTGACGAGTGTCAAGTGTGTGTGTGTTCCTCTCGGTGAATAAACTTATATCAACTGCTAACACCAGATTCCTTTCCTCCGACCATAGCAGTGGCGACGAGGATGAGATGGAAGGACGAGCGAGGAGGCGACCGGCACCCACCGTAAGTTTTTAACCAACCTGTGTGAACGCCCCATTTTTATTTGTCTGACATTCACTGACCGGCCACGCGCAGGTCACGTGTGCCGCCCTCAGTGCTGTGTTGTGTGATCGCCGTGCCGGCGGGCCAGACGACAGGGGCATGTTACTCTAGACCGGTGGACAGCCGATCGCTCTGTGGTAAGGAAAGAATGGAACTTTGTCGACTGTTTCTATTAGAGGCAGTGTTGAGACGGTGGCGACAGCCTAGGGGGAGCTGCTGGTCTGTCCGATGGCAGCAGATGGCGACTGCCTATTTTCTGCAATTATCGCACCAATTGCTCCCTATAAAGTTGTCAGCGGCGCAACTGCGGAACCTTGCAGCAACTTACATCGACGAACATCCCAGCGAGTTCGAATTCCAAATATATGTTGATGCCCTTGAAAACCCTGGGAGGTATCGAGGCCTACTGCATGAGGGTCCCCTTTTGGCACAGGGAAAATACTTGAAGGACCCTCACGGTGCCGCGCACGTGCTTACCCAAAAACTTAGGAAGAAAGGGTACTGAGAGGGGAGGAGAGTATTGAGGCCCTCGCCCGCAACCTAAATGTCAAGATCATTCTTTAAAACGAGGCCATGGGTGATGTCAAACCAGCAACGGCCGATATTTTCGGCCACGGCACCAAGTGCCTGCGTATAGTCTTAAGGACATATCAGAAGAACCTAATACGCTATGACAGTGTGCTCAAATGCTACAATGTGAAGTCCAGAATGAACGTAGGAAGCCAGAGGATAGGCGCTACACAAAACAAGAGAAGTCAGTACTCCTTCGCATCCAAAAGCGTGGCCACAGTGCTTAAAACTGCCTTCCTATGTTGAAGCCTTCCAGGAAGACCTTTCGGCCTGCGCCGAAAAAGTTAAATCCATGACCTGGAATCAATTATTGGCAAAGCGAAGCGAAGCCTATTACGCCACTGGAGTGCTAAAAAAGTTCAATGTTTCTGTGTCTGCGTGTCTGTCTGTGCGCACGATAACCCAAGTAAGGGTTGAGATATCTGTATCTCCCTTTCCCAAAAATCTCGGTCGAGTTAAAAATTGGGCAATCTAGCTCAAAAATTGAAAGTGTCCTAAGCGATAACTCCGCAAGTTTCGACCCTTTGGGCAAAAATTTCGTTCGTTTGACAGTATCCCTTACCGTTTAGGCACTACAGCATGACTTTGGGACAAAAAGTCGTCGATATACATGTTGGATGTCGTTTTCGAGGTATATCGACGAGTAACGACTCTTAGAGCGAAAATTTCAAAGGTTTGGCTGTGTCTTGCATCGTTTTGCCGATACACCCTTACAAAACCGTTTCATACCGAAAGGAGTCCGATGATCGGTCAGTCCGAAGCTCGCCCGCGGACTGTCCGAAATCAAGCCCCGGAACATGCCGGAAAACCATCCGAAAATGAGTAAAATCCGCAAGTTTTCGGGCTGTCCGATGGGCCGCAGAGCGCTGCAGCCGGTGCATCCATCAGGCAGTCCGAGCTGCGGACAACCGGGAGAGTCCGATCCTGCAGAGCTTTGAGGCTGGCCCCGTACCACCCTGCCCCCTTCCCCTCCTCTCCCCCTACCCCCCCTCTCCCTACCCCCTTCCCCCCCTTGCCCCTTTCAGCAACAGCTAGTATGACTAAACATGCACCCAACCCTTTCCTTTATTTCAAATTCCATCGATACCCAACTCAGCCCTCAGGTAGAGATCAAATTATTCATGCTAAATAGAATCAAATCCAATATAATTTATTACAATTTCAGCACTTTAACTCTGCATAAAATCATTTAAAAAGACACTGGTAAAAAAAAATTTGGAGGTGTTACAGAAAATGTCTTGGCATAATAAGTAGCGGTGTGGGCGATTGGGGCGGCAGGAAGAGTGTAAAGGACTCTAGGGCAGGGCTGAACACCGCGCCATCCTCTTAGACCGCGACACCAACAACGCTACCGGACACTGGCGTATGCCGCGAAGCGTTCACGGCGGCAAACTGCGGCAGTCCGTCGCGGCGCCCCGATGCGTACTCCCTCCGAAAAGCTGCCACCTGAACTGCGCTAATAACTTGACCTGCACAAGGTCACAGGGCGCAGTACATGCAAAGCGTAAGCGTGGTCCTGCAGCCTCCTGTTGTGCACATGTACGTCCGTGCACTACGGCTGCCACCAGCTGACTGAGCGAGTGAGCGAGGCGAGCAGTGCTACGTGATACGACTTGCCCTCGCCGAGCACAACTTGTGCTGCACAAGTCAGTGACCAGGTAGCCGTCGTCCCCTGGCTCTGAGAGAGCCGGCCGGGCACACGGAAACCCCCCAGGCTCCCTTCCCTGCAGCGCGCGCTGGCCGGTGGAATTCCGGGAAAGGAAATACCCGGCCGACCCCTGGGTAGGACCCACCCCGCTTCGCGACACGTTCGACGGACTGGTCTCGGGCTGACCGGTGCCACCGGACTTCATTCGGACTGCCCTCGCTAGTTCAGGCTTGAATCGGACAGTCCTCAGTCGGACTCGGGCTCCTGACGGACTGTCCCGGAATATATTCGGGCCTGTCCGAGACCTTCGGATCGACTTTGGAACTGTCCAGGACAAGTTTCGGAATGATTTCGTTTCATAAGGGCAGCATCAAACTTGGATAATGAGTCAGCAATGTTCCCGTTAAGTAGTGTTTCTCAGATTTCCGCTCAAAACAGACTGCTATATCGCTGGATACGTCTGCACGAGTGCAATTCAATGGTAAACAAATTTCAACCTCTTTCACATTCATTACTGGCTGAGCGATAGCGAAGCCTATTACGCCACTTGAGTGCTAAAAATGTTCAATGTTTGTGGGTCTGTGTGTCCGCACGACAACTCGAGAACGAGTACCAACCTGAAAGTTTTACTGTAGCTTCCTTGCTGAAAAAGCTCGGTCGAGTTCAATCAGGCAATCAGGCTAAAAAAATTGGCTCTGTACAAAAGTAATAAACAATTTTCGAAAACAAATATAATTTTTTTTTTTGGCAGTGTCTTTAGAGGTAACTTGACGAGTTGCGATCCTCCGACCGAAAATGGTCCAGGAAGCGGAAGAAGGGGATAAGTTGATTTGACCCCTAACTGAGATTTTAATTGGCCGTTCATCTCTAATACACATAACATATTTTCAGGAAATAGTAGTTCGCCTAGGTGCCATTCTGAGATATAATCGAACGAAAAATGAGTTAAGTGGACTTGGCTCACTTTGCTTTTAATTTTTCTCGGAATAAGGAGACAATTTTACTTGGCCCTCGTGAACGTATTGGAATTTGGAGATAACTTATCTCGTCTCCATACGTTCATTATTTACCTCTCTGGTTTGTCGGCTCACTGAGATGTACCTTTAGTAACAAGCGGAAAAAGGAGTCAAGATGACTTTACTCTTGTGAGTGTTGTAACATTTGGAGCCAACTTCAAGTATCTCTTTTTGATGTAGGTTAACATTTTCCTGTTTATCTAGCCTTCTCATTGTGCATACATATAAATATATGAAGAAAAACAGATGTAAACAAGCAGTGAAGTAACATCACAGCTAACCTTACATTTCTGAGAGGTCTGAAATGTTCACATATCAGGCTGTCTTGGAAACCCGCCTTCGGCACCGCCCGACGTCAAGCAAGACGCCTGCTGAGCCCGGGTAGGCAGTCCAGTGGGGTTCCAAGACAGCCGCCGCCAACTGCCGGGTTTTCAAGCAAATTTCTTTGCTTCCCAAGCAGCCCGAGGCAGCCTGCTTGAGAAGCAAGACGGCTCGGCCGGCCGTCCTGATTTGCTAGACGCCGTACTTGTCTCCAGGCCGAGTTGCTTGAAAAATGTCCAGGATTCCAAAAAGCCAAATCGGGGCTGTTTGGTTTTCCCAAATCTGCTTGGAAAACAGGAATGGCTGCTTGATAACCTGAACGAAGTTTTTACCGTGCGTGTTAGTGGCCCCTAATTGTTTGTTTATGTTCAGAGAGTGAAAGTGCTCTGAAAACCCAACAGTGTGCATTGCACACTGTATTTACAGTGTGCATGGTGTGCACACTGTATCTACAGTGTGCATTGGGATGCATGCTGTAGATACAGTGTGCATTGGGATGCACGCTGTAGATACAGCGTGCATTGGGATGCACACTGTGATTCATATGACTACCGGTAGGGACCATTTAGGGCTGCTATGCAGATCGTGAAGATCAGTGTTGGCCTCTAGGTATGTGTCACTTCACTGAAACATATTTCGCTGCGCGATAGCGAAGCCTATTACTCCACTGCTCCGATTTGGCTTCTGTCTCTCTAGCTGCCTCAATCGCATCATTCATAAGACTCTTTGCCTGAGCAAAGCGAAGCCTATTACTCCACTGGACTGCTGAAAAAGTTCAATGTCCGTCTGTGTGTGTGCGTGTCTGTGTGTCTTTTCGCACGATAACTCAAGAACGTGTTCAGATATCGACCGCATTTTTTTACTGCAGCTTCTTGACCTTAAAATCTCAGACGAGTTTGAATATGGGTACTCTACTTCAAAAATGGACACTGTTAAAAGTAAATTTACATTTTCGAAAAAAAAAAAAACTTCTTTGAGTATTATTGTTTTAAGGTGCTCTACGGGGTAGCTCAGCGACTTGTGACCCTTTGGGTCCGTTTAGGCGTACTTTGCACCGATTTGCTGCTACAGCGTTAAAGTTAGACAAGAAGTCGCCAATATGCGGTGGTGAATACCACAGACTTTCATTCATCACAGTCTGGCACATCGCCGAAACCGTCTGCAAGAGTGCGATGCAATGGCGCCCACTGTTTGGTTACTAGAGGCGTATTTGAACCAGCCAGCAAAGGCATTCACAATAGGGTATTTCGGGTAAGCGGCTCACCGGAAATGAGACCGGCTCGACTACAGTCGGTGTCATCTCTGCCGCTGGTGCGGGGTGAAGTGTGAGAGTTGAGCGGAGCAGCGCAGAGCCTACTGCGCATGCGTAGTTCGCAGGCAGAGATGCATCTAGTGACCGCGGGCCAGTTCCGTTTCCGCCTTGTTACTTGTCCGAAATACCCTATTGTAACGACAAGGTTTCTAATAAATTTCGAAAGTATGGCATTCTTAACCAGACAGAAAGCGTCGAAAGCCTAGATTGATGTACGCAGGCGCGTCGCAGCGTAACAGTGTTTCGCAAAATATCGCGAAGCCTGTCACGCGAAACGTGATGTGGCGTACAACTACCAAGTCCATTTCTTAAACGATTGTATTTTACCCTATATTATTCTTCAGGGGAGTCTGGCTATCCTCTTGAGCTCTGGTTGGTTGATGACACCTTTTGGAAATGCTTCCAGAGGCACGCCAGAATTCAGTTATACGAAATAGCACTGCTAGTTTTCAGTACTGTGGAGAGAAGCATTGATGCACTGCAAAATGCTTGCGAAGAATTGTTCTTTAGATTGCAAAGAATTTTGAAGCGTTGTAAAATTCTTTGCATTACTTTCTTTACTCTCCACAATGCGAACCTTTTTTTTTGCACCTTGCAAAGTAAATTGTTTGTAACGGTGCACTGTTAAAAAAGTTTTGAAATTTCACATTAAATCGGTTGCAAAATTGCAAACGTGATTTTGAAATTTCATAATATTGCTAATTCTACTATGTGGTATTATAATTCATAACTATTTTGTGAAAATTACAAACGGTGATGTGAAAATAAGGTAGCATTGTAATTTCGCAATGCGGGATTGTAAAATTGAGATTACCAGATCGGAAATGTGAGAAATGATCGTAATTTTCGAATTGCAAGGCCGGGGAGACGAGGGAGAATAAGGCCGGGTCAGAGCGCGGTTGATCGCAGGTAGTCGCCTTGGCCGCGTGGGCGAGGGCATCGATTCCCGATCTAGAAGTTCAGGGTTCAATTCCCGGTAAGGTAAAGTTAAATTTGAAATTAACTGTCGGTCCTGTCAATGGCTAGTGGAACGTCTAGAAATAGATTTCCACATCCAACAGCAACAGGATAAATTTATTAAAATAAAATTAATAAAAGGGTTTGCATTTTAAGATCACATATTCTCAATTATCAGAACACGGTTGCAAAAAAAATACAATCCTTTCAGTAAGTAATTTTAAAAACATTTGAATTGAGTACATTACTCAGTGTTTTTCATAACCCAAATTAAACCTAACGCATACTTACTATTTTTACATTCTTTCCAGAGTGCCGAAGACAAGGACTGCAGACCACAGTCAAATGGTGTCGATCAGTCGAGCAGTGACTCAGTGTGGAGAGGAAAGCCCGAGAAAGGAATGCCTACGGAAGAGACGGGCGTCTTCGGTAAGTATCTTCTTTTTTTCTTTTTTTTTTTTCATAAAAGTTAGGTGCACTCTATTGTTTACGTCTATCTGTAGAATGTGTGTGGCTTCAATAATATTGACTTCACTGTTATGTCCATGATGATAACGATAGTCTGTTATGTTTCAGTGGATGTACGGCGCACTTCAAAATTAAATCCGATCCCCTTTGCCAATTCGTCATGGTGGAGGCGGGGAACGCAGACCACCTGCACCTTGGGAACGAGCTGCCCGAGGTCGAGCACCCTGAGCTGGGCCCGGCCCCTCCACCAGGTACCTGGAAAAGTAAGTTATCTTTTAATGCATAAGCATAAGCTCATGCATACGCAATAGATTCCTTGATGCTGTTTCTTTCATGACAATTTCAGAAAAACCTCGGATAGGTATTTTCAAATACTTGATACAGCCACGCAAGGAAACAGATGTTGATAATATAATAACAATGGCAATATTTTGTGAAAATTATACTTGTCGGCGAACCTTTTTTTTACACCATTTCAGTGAAAGAAGCAGCATCACATGCAAAAATGGCAAAAAATGTAATAATTGTGAACATAAAGTACCTTCCGAGTTCGAAAACGTTACTTGCGCAACTAAATCTGTCATGCAATCCATTCCCAATATTACTATCGGCCGTTCAACGCGTTTGCGCTACATTTTTTTGGTCTGTTGTCTTGTGTGTCGCTTCAATAATATTTATTTCACTGCTATGTCCATGATGATAACGATAGTCTGTTATGTTTCAGTGGTGGTACGGCGCAATGTACCGGTATCAATTCCTCGTGGTGGAAGCTGGGCACGCAAACCACCGGCACCCTGAGAACCAGCTCCCTGAAAACTAGCACCCTGAGCCGGGCCGGGCCCCTCCACCAGGTACCTGGAAAAGTAAGTTATGTTTGAGTGCATAAGAATAATCTCATGTATTCGCAATAGATTCCTTGATGCTATTTCCTTCATGACAATTGCAGAAAAACCTCGGGTAGGTATTTTCAAGTACTTGATACAGCCACACAAGGAAACAGATGTTGATTAAAAAGATTTTAAAGTTTCAATTTCATTTATGGAGGTACTGGTAACACATGTTGATAATATACTTGCCACTGCAATATTTTGTGAAAATTACACTTGTCGGCGAACCCTTCTTTTACACCATTTCAGTGAAAGAATCAGTAACACATGCAAAAATGACAAAAAATGTAATAATTTTGAACATAATGTACCTTCCGACTTCGTAGACGTTACTTGCGCAACTAAATCTGTTATGCAATCTATCCCTGATATTATCAAAGCTACAAACTTGAGCATAAATGTACTGATAGACATCCTAAAGGGCAGCATGGCGAAACACATAAAACAACACAACCATGATCGCTTAAACATTCACAGCCTGCTTAAATCCTGGACGAATATTAACATTGAAATCCTGGCTCACACTTTGTTATAAGAACGCTACGTAGAAATTAAATCTGTGTAAAACATGGATTTTTCTAATGCATACATAAGATTGGGCTCTCTTGCACAGGAAGTATAAGATACACAGACTTTCGCCTACCCCCACGCATACAAACAGATGCATATGACACGGAGGAGGAATCATCAGATGTCTTTGTGTAATAGCACCACTGTTTCGTATCCCAAAGGCTATAAGCTGCGGTACACGCCTCTGGTTGCACACAGCACCATAATGGTTTGATACTTGGTAGATGTACGCCAAAGCCCGTCTCGCGTAACAGGCTCCGCGGTATTTCGCGCAACACTGTTACGCTGCGACGCGCCTGCGTACGTCTACCTAAGCCTGCGTGCTTTCTGCATGCATAAGGTTGCAACACTATCGAAAATTATTGGAACCCTTGTCATCAAATATACATATACCGAAAACGACACCCGACATGCATTCTGAGGATTTTTCGCCGTAGTCACGAAGTAGCGGCTAAACAGTAAGAGATACAGCCAAACGAACGAAAATTTCGCGCTGGGGGTCGCATCTCGCTGAGTTACGCCTTGGCGCACTAAAAGATTGTCGTAGTAAATTACTTGTCAAAAGTAAAGTTTTTTTTTTTTTTTTTTTTTGGCAGGGTCAAGTTTTGAGCAACAACGCCCTTATTCGAACTCGTCCGAGCTTTTTGGGCCAAGAACCCAAAGTCAAAATGTCAACCCAATAACACAACTCGTTTTCTCGTGCTAGCAGTCACAGAACCAAGCAGACAGACAGGAATCAAATCGGATCAGTAAAGTACTACGTAGATGTACGCCGGACCACGTCTCGCGTAACAGGCTTCGCGATATTTCGCGGAACACTGTCACGCGGCGACGCGCCTGCTTACATTTGCCTAGTCCTGCAGCGCTTCCTGTATGGATTCGGATGCCATACTATCGAAAATTATTAGAACCCTTCTCGTGAAAACGGGGAACGCCACTGAATTGCACTCGAAAAGACTGTTCTGACGATGTACGGGACGGGGGAATTCGGAATTGTCGATAAATGTTAGAACTTTTGAGTAATGCCTTTGCTGACTGGTTCCAGTGAAAAAATAGTGGACACCACTGAATTGCACTCTTGCAATATCGGTCTGTGATGAGTGATAATCTGAGACGCGCATATAAGCGACTTCTTACCCAAATTTAACGCTGTAGGTAGTGGCAAGACGGTGCGATATACGGCCAAACGGCCAAAATATTCAATATTCGCCCAAATGGTCCCAGCTAGTCGAAATACCCCGAAACGACACCCAACATGCATTTTGACGACTTTTTAACTTTTTAACATAGTCAAGCTATAAGGTAGAGTGCCCACATTCGTACTGGTCCGAGCTTTTTTGGCAAAGAAGCTACAGTAAAAATTTGAGCTGGAGATTTCAACTCGTTCTCGAGTTATCGGGCAAACAGACTGACAGACGGGCATTGAACTTTTTAAGCACTCCTGTAGTATAATAAGCTTCGCTTCGCTCAGGCAATGAACTTCAGCAGTCCAGTGGCGTATTAGGCTTCGCTATCGCTCAGCCAACTACAAGGAAGCTACAGTAACTAGGTAGATGTACGCCAGACCACGTCTCGCGCTACGGGCTTCGCGATATTTCGCGAAACAATGTTACGCTGCGACGCGCCTGCGAAGGCCTGCGGCGCTTTCAGTACTGATGATTCCACACTTTCGAAAATTATTGGGACACTTAACCACCACCGGACGAGTATATTAGCGACTTCTTGTCCAAATTTAACGCTGTAGCGGCCAAACAGTGCGAGATACGTCCTAACGGACGAAACTTATGCCCAGAGGGTCGCAACTCGTCAACATGCCCCGAAAAAGACACCCAACATGCTTTTTGACGACTATTCGTCTTAAATTCTCACTGTAGCGGCTAAACAGTGTGAGATACGGCCAAACGCAACTCGCCTAGATACCCCTCAGACGCTGCAAAAAAAGAATATTTATATATATTTTCTGATAATGTAAATTAATTATGAACAGTGTCAATTTTTGGCCTAGAATACCCACTTGAGAGCGTCCGAGCTATTTAAGCGAAGAAACTACTGTTAAAATTTCAGGTCGATATTTCAACTCGTCCTCGAGTTATCGTGCGGACAGACAGACAAACAGGAGCCAAATCAGATCCGTGGAGTAAAAGGCTTCGCTATTGCTCAGTCAATTACGGATATTACATGGTTACGCCTATTACAGGGATATTACGGCTATTAAGTCACTATTACAGGGCAGGTGACCCGACTATTACGCGAGTTTATTCCCCCTCGACATCATCCTGAAGTACGGAAAGAAGACCTAACAGGACATAATAATCAGCAAATCACCAAACTACGTGAGAATTGCGAAGGACAAAATGAGGGAGCTTGGACGCTTCATGCTAAATGTAAAGGAAATGGATGCCAATATTAAATGTATGGCAGATATATTTTGTGCGTCGAAGTATCGGCTCGTTGTCGAAGCTGCCAAAAAGGCAGCAGGGTACCATCACAATACCAACTCATACGAGAGCACCACTTTGGTCTTAAAACTAAAAAATTCCCTGGTTGACTGCTGCAACCTGTATGCTGGATTGTGTCTCGATGAACTGGCTACCCATGCACTTGTCCCTGGCATCCATTTGTTCAGAGACAGGATCTGTAATGAATGGGGTTCCGATTTGGGAAAACTTGCCCACAAAAATCTTGAAGAGGCGAAATGGAATAAAGTGCAGAGGCTACCATTGGCAAAAGATGTGGCGGCACTGCAAAAGATATGGCGGCGCTGCACCTATACCTCAAGAAAACAGGAAGCGCCGCACTGACAGAATTGCAAGGAAACCTCAACGAAGACACCTAAGAGAAGCTCACTAATGTAGTCTTGTGCCAGACTATTATGTTGAACCGGCGGCGCCCTGGTGAAGTTCAGTCCATGGAGCTAAATCAATACGAAGATGCACTGAAACCAGGAGGAAGAAGAGGTTCTGAAGTCTCTCACTGATGTAGAAAACGCCCTAGTTCATAAAGTGAAGATTATGTAGATCCGTGGGAAGAAAGGCCGGAACGTCCCCATTATTCTAGCTGAAGATCTGCAGCAAGCTAAGCTCTTGGACAATTAGTTAGCCTGAGGGAGAAAGTAGGGGTTCCTGAAAACAATAAGTTCCTGTTCCCGTTCCCAGCACTGAAGTCAACCACTGCAGGCGCTTACCGTGCAGATATTCTCCAAAAAGGCGTGCCCTGGTTTGAAGGACCCCCGCACCATATCCGGCACACGACTGCGCAAACACGTGGCAACTATGATGCAGCTTCTGAACCTCCGCGAAAATGAGCTAGACGCGGTCGCCACGTTCATGGGGCACACCAAGGATGTCCACAAGAAGTTCTACCGACTCCAGGAATCCACCATGCAGCTAGCCAAAGTCAGTAAAGTACTGCTTAACATGGAGAAGGGGAATATTGCGGGTATGGCAGGATGCAACGTAGATGAAGTAAACATCGATGACGAGATGGATGTGGAGGGCGAAGTCATGGAAGTGGAAGAACAAGAAGAGGAGGAACAACGAAGTGACGGCGAGGATTTGGCCCTGGCCAGGACTGGCAAAGAATGGCAGACAAGAAAAAAAGAACAAGAACGAAGACAGAAAAGTAGCCAAGGAGACAGCAAGCAGTTTCAGAGACGAAGAAATATCCACGATCCGAGACTACTTTTAAGAGAACATAAGAGAGCTCACAGCCCTAGGGAGTGAGGCGCCGCTGGGGCTGAGCCCCTCGCCGAGCCGAAGCGAGTGCTGCGCGCCGCGCGGCTGGGGCGCTAAACACCGCCCCCCGCAGACGGAGAATCGCTTAGCTGCGCGGGGGGAGCCGGAGCGGCCGGTAATCTTACTCCGTGCAAGCGTTTGTATCCAAGGATGCGAGACGATACTGAGGTTCAGCGTCAGCCCGTTGGGCCGCTTTTGCTGCTGGGGCATTCCAGCCCAAATTTACAGGGTCCGAAGGTGACCCTTGACGATTTCGCCCATTATTTGGCTGAGCGAAGCGAAGCCTATTACGCCACTGGAGTGCTAAAAAAGTTCGTTGTCCGTCTGTGTGTGTGTGTGTGTCTGTGTGTCTGTGTGTCTGTCTGTTCGCGCGATAACTCGAGAACGAGTTGAGATATCGAGCTGAAATTTTTACTGTAGCTTCCTTGCCCAAAAAGCTCGGTCGAGTTCGAAAATGGGCATTCTAGCTCAAAAATTGACACCGTTAAAAATTAACTAGGTAGATGTACGCCAGACCACGTCTCGCGTAACAGGCTTCGCGATATCTCGCGAAACACTGTTACGCTGCGACGCGCCTGCGTACATCTACCTAGGCCTGCGGCGCTGTCAGTATAGATTAGGATGCCATAAAATAAAAAAAACGCTTGAAATAACGAAACAGTGGGCGCAATAAAATTTCACTCGTGCAGACGGTTCCGGCGATATGCCGGTCTGTGATAAGCGAAATCACAACTCTAAGGGTATATTAATGACTTCTTGTCGTAATTTGACGCTGCAGCGGCTTAACGGTGCGAGATACGGCCAAACGGACGAAATTTCCGCCCAGAGGGTCGCAACTCGTCGAAATACCTCGGAAACGACACCTAATAGCGTTTTTAGGACTTTTCTTCCTTTAGTCACGCAGTAGCGGCGAAACGGTAAGAGATACGGCCAAACGGACGAAATTTTCGCCCAGGGATCGCAACTGGCCGAGTTACCTCTAAGGACACTGTAAAACAATATTTATTTTTAAAATAATTTTTTTCGAAAATGGAAATTAATTGTTAACGGTGTCAATTTTAGAGCTAGATTGCTCATTTTCGAACTCGACCGAGCTTTTAGGGCAAGGAAGCTACAGTAAAAATTTCAGCTCGATATCTCAACTTGTTCTCGAGTTATCGTGCGCACAGACAGACAGACACACAGACAGACAGACACACAAACATTGAACTTTTTTAGCACTCAAGTGGCGTAATAGGCTTCGCTTCGCTCAGCCAATTTACATTTTTGAAAAAAATAACTTTAATAATAATAATTTTTTTTTTTACAATTTCCGAAGGGGTAACTCGGCGAGTTGCGACCCTTTGGGCGAAAATTTCGTCCGTTTGGCCGTATCTCTGACCGTTTAGCCGCTACAGCGAGAATTTACGACGAAAAATCGTCAAGATGCATGTTGGGTGTCGTTTCCGGGGTATTACGACGAGTTGCGGCCCTTTGGGCAAAAATTTTGTCTTTTTGACCGTATCTCGCACCGTTTGGCCGCTAAAGCGTTAAATGAGGACAAGTAGTCGCCAATATGCCCGTAAATGGTGTATTCATCAGATTTTCGCCCATAGACCGGCATATCGCCGGAACTGTCTGCACGAGTGCAATTCAATCGTACCAACTGTTTTGTCACTCGTAGCGTATTTGGTCCAGACAGCAGGCGCATAACTCAAAAGTTCTGACATCTATCGATTCCCCCGTCCCGGACATCGTCAGAACGGTTTATTCGGGTGAAATTCAATGGCGTTCCCCGATTTGACGACAAGGGTTCAAATAATTTGCGACATAATGGCATACTAACTTATGAAGTAAGCGCCGCAGGCCTAGGTAGATGTACGCGGGCGCGTCGCAGCGTAACAGTGTTTCGCGAAATATCGCGAAGCCTGTTACGCGAGACGTGGTCTGGCGTACATCTACCTAGTCTTATGGGTCTCGTTTACGAGCTAGAGCTTTCGGAAGATTCCCTAAAAGTGGGGATGGTCGGGGGTGGGGCAGAGCACCGATCTATTTCAAATTTGATATGCGGGGGGAAATTGACACGCTGAGTTCGATTCTGGTGGTGTTGGGGACATCCGAGTACTCCGGAGGACATGATCGGGCACCTTCAGGACGCCGACGACGCCCCTCCGAACGGCAAGGATATAGCTCAAAGTTGGTAGGTGTCCCTATAGGGTATTTCGGACAAGCCATGAGGCGGAAGCAGAACTGGGAAGCGGTCGCCAGATCTACCCCTGCCTGTAAACTGCGCATGCGCAGTATGCTCCGCGCCGCTCCGCTCGCCTCCCCCACCTCACCCCGCACCAGCGGCGGGGAAGGAAGCGACTACTATACAGACTCTCGTTTCCGGTGCGCCGCTTACCCGAAATACCCTATTCAATGGTGCCCACTTTTTTGTTCCTCGAATCAATATTAAACCAGTCAGCAAGGGCATACCTCAAAAGTTCTGACATATATCGACAAACCCTAACTACCCTTTACCGTACATCGTCAGAACGGTGCTTTCGAGTGCAATTCAATGGCGTTCCCCGATTTGACGAAAGGGTTCAAATAATTTTCGACAATGTGGCATCCTAATTTTTTAGACGAAAAGCGCCGCAGGCCTAGATGTACGCAGGCGCGTCGCAGCGTAACAGTGTTTCGCGAAATATCGCGAAGCCTGTTACGCGAGACGTGGTCTGGCGTATATCTACCTAGTTGTTGGCTGAGCGAAGCGAAGCCTATTACGCCACTTGAGTGCTAAAAAAGTTCAATGTTTGTCTGTGTGTGTGTCTGTCTGTGCGCACGATAACTCGAGAACAAGTTGAGATATCGAGCTGAAATTTTTACTGTAGCTTACTTGCCAGAAAAGCTCGGTCGAGTTCGAAAATGGGCAATCTAGCTCAAAAATTGACACTGTAAAAAAATAATAAACACATTTCAAAAAAAAAATTATTTAAAATAATTGGCTGAGCGAAGCGAAGCCTATAACGCCACTGGAGTGCTAAAAAAGTTCTTTGTCCGTCTGTCTGTCTGTGTGTCTGTGTGTGTGTCTGTCTGTACGCACGATAACTCGAGAACGAGTTGAGATATTGAGTTGAAATTTTTACAGTAGCTTCCTTGCCCAAAAAGCTCAGTCGAGTTCGAAAATGGGCACTCTACCTCAAAAATTGACACTGTAAAAAAATGATTTACATTTTCAAAAAAAAATTAATTTAAAAAATTATTCTTTTTAAAGTGTCTTTAAGGGTAACTCGACGAGATGCGTTCCTTGGGATGCAAATTTCGTACGTCTGGCCGTATCTCTTACGGTTTAGCCGCTAATGCGTGACTTATGGGCGAAAAGTCCTCAAAAGTCATGTTGGGTGTCGTTTCCGGGGTATTTTCACGAGTTGCGACCCTGCGGGCGGAATTCGTGTCCGTTTGGCCGTATCTCGCACCGTTAAGCCGCTGCAGCATCAAATTTCGACAAAAAGTCCTTAATATACGCGTAGAGTTGTGTATTTCTTAGATTTTCGCTTATCACAGACTAGCATATCGCCGGAACCGTCTGCACGAGTAAAATTTAATGGCGCTTACTGTTTCGTTACTCGAAGCGTTTTTTTATGGCATCCTTATCCATACTGACAGCGCCGCAGGCCTAGGTAGATGTACGCAGGCGCGTCGCAGCGTAACAGTGTTTCGCGAGATATCGCGAAGCCTGTTACGCGAGACGTGGTCTGGCGTACATCTACCTAGTTATTTCCAACAACAAAAGGATTTTTTGTTGGCTGAGCGAAGCGAAGCCTATTACGCCACTGGAGTGCTAAGAAGGTTTGTTGTCCGTCTGTCTGTGTGTCTGTTCGCACGATAACTCGAGAATAAGTTGACATCGAGTTGAAACTTTTACTGTAGCTTCCTTGTCCAAAAAGCTCGGTCGAGTTCGAAATTTGGCACTCTACCTCAAAAATTGATACCGTTAAAAATTAATTTACATTTTCGAAAAAATAATTTTTAAAATAAATATATTTGTTACAGTGTTCTAAGGGGTAAATCGGCGAGTTGCGGCTCCCCCGGCGTAAATTTCGTCCGTTTGGCCGTATCTCTTACCGTTTAGCCGCTACTGCGTGACTAAAGTAAGAAAAGTCCTAAAAATGCATGTTGGGTGTCGTTTCCGGCGTATTTCGCCAAGTTAAGACCCCGCGGGCGGAAATTATGTCCGTTTGGCCGTATCTCGCACCGTTAAGCTGCTGCAGCATCAAATTTCGACAAAAAGTCCTTAATATACGCGTAGAGTTGTGTATTTCTTAGATTTTCGCTTATCACAGACTAGCATATCGCCGGAACCGTCTGCACGAGTAAAATTTAATGGCGCTTACTGTTTCGTTACTCGAAGCGTTTTTTTATGGCATCCTTATCCATACTGACAGCGCCGCAGGCCTAGGTAGATGTACGCAGGCGCGTCGCAGCGTAACAGTGTTTCGCGAGATATCGCGAAGCCTGTTACGCGAGACGTGGTCTGGCGTACATCTACCTAGTGTATATTTTAATAAAACTTTTGCCCTGGCTTGTTGCTTGTGATTGTGATGGGGCCGAGGGTTGAACTGCTGTGTTTTACTTGTAGCATTTAAGAATAAAGACACCACTTTTTTATACTGCCTGATTATTTCTTTCTTTCCAAAGTTTTAGTCTACACTGAACGAGAGCAGAAAAATAGGGAGTTTGCTGATGTAAAAACAAAATAACATGAGTTACAGGTCAATAAAGGAAAAACTAGTTAAAACTGTAACAAGCAGGCCCGCACTGTTAAAAGTCTGCGAATAAGTTGATTCGGAAGAAACAGACAGAATGATTAAGATCAGGCCCTTGATTAAATCTTTCCGGACCAAGTGTCAGCTGTTGGAAGAAGAAGCCGAGCAATGCGTAGATGAGTGCATGGTTGGCTATAAAGGTACAAGGGCTGGAAGTGCCCGGCAGTATATGCCTGATAAGCCAAGCTCAAAGTGGGGATTTAAAATATTTTCTCGTAATGGCAAATCTGGCCTGATGTACAATTTTATTCCGTATTATGGTTCACATACCTTTGACAATGAGCATCTATCCGCGGATGAAGTTGATCTTGGAGCTAGAGCTCAAGCCGTTATAGCATTGTGTAAAAGCATGAAGAATCCATCGTCAATCACTCTTACCTTTGACAACTATTACACTGGTCTTCCTCTCTTATCATATCTGAAGGATGAAAGGAACATTTTAAGCCTAGGGACAGTGAAGGCAAACCGAACGGGTACATGTCCACTGAAAGAAGACAAAGAGTTGTTAAAGCAAGGTAGGCTCGTATGATTTCAGAAAGGACGAAAGCGGTGTATTTGTTTTGAAATGGGCAGACAACAAAGCAGTGTGTCTGGCTAGCACTAAGGTGGGAGTAATGCTTTTGGGAACAATCCCAAGATGATGGGGAAAAAATACCTGTACCCTGTCCTAAAATTGTTATGGAATATAATGCCACTATGGGTGGTGTTGATCTATTTGATCAATATATGTCACTCTACAAGAGTTCTACAAGAGCACGACGGTGGTATTTTCCTTTATTTGGTTTCCTACTGGCGCTTGCACTCATACAGTCTTTTCTGTTATATAAGAGAGAACATGAAATAGTTGGAGCTGAACTTACCTTCCCGACATTTACAGAATTCCGCCTCAAGGTTATCCATGGCCTGACTGCTGTGGCTCACGCTTCAAAGGGTCGTCCCACTCTTGACAAATCACTCTTGAAGAGGGCAGGAAGAAGTCGGAAGCCCAAACTTGCTGTATCAGACGAGGTACGAACTGACAATGTCGGTCATTTCGTTTCAAGATCAACAAGCGGTAGGTGTGCCTATTGTGCTCTTGGACACACCTTTATATTTTGTGCCAAGTGCAACAAGAGGTTGTGTGTCACCGAAAATAGAAACTGCTTTGCTCAGTTCCACATGATAAAAGTGTTGCCTGACCACAAACCAAAGAAGTGAATTGTTTCTAGATACTGAATCATTTTTATAATGTCCCAAAAAGTGTCGTTTTGTGCTGTGACTAACATATTGTGCAATTTGTGTTACTTCTATGAATGTTTATTTTTGTATCTACTACCAAACATGTTTCACATTTAATTTATTTATTGTTCTATTTACTCATCTTGTGCCATGAAGTACAATTAAATTATTGTATGCATTCAAATATGTGTCCGTATATAATTGTTATGCATTTAAGTATTTGTGTCCTAGTATGTGTAATTTCCATGTTCCAAAGAATTTTGTGCCATTACAAGCATATCGTGGAATTACTGTTATTTCTATGAATGGTTATTTTAGTCATAACTTCTAAATAAACAGGTTTAATTTCTTTATTCTTCTAGATATTTATTATTTGGCATGAAGTACAAGAAAATACATTTTATACTTTTGAATATTATACTCAGACTTAATATCAACAAAGAGACTTGCTACTGCAGAATATTTTTGAAATTTATGAAAATTTATAACAATTTACAAAGCACCCCATGGGAACACCCACGTCGATTCGACGTTTCGACAATGTGGTTGACCTACGAGGAGGCAACGGGGATGATCGAGTCGATCATCGAGGGCCTCGCGGTAGAGGATACAACGTGGATGTCCCATGGACAGATCCGCACAGACACGGCGTATCGATGAAGAGCGATGAGGGATAGGGCCAGTTTTCCATGGGCCTTCCCTGTGTTATCTAATCCCCATAGTATCCATAAAATAATTTTATGCTTTCAGAAAAAAATCTTTGCTTTTACACCTCTAGTATATACAGTTTTCCGTTCTTTGGATATTAACCGCGATATTAACTGCATTTAGTACATTACCGTTGCTGGGAGTTGAACCTCGGACCTTCCGCTTACCATGTGATGCCGCTACTCATTGAGCCACGGGACCATCTGCTCGTGCTGGCCGTCTAACAGCTATCTATACGGCGTGGATGCCCATTGGGTCCATCCACGAACTATCCACATAGATTCTATGGGGGTGGTCCAGTTGGAGCACGTAAACCTGACTCAGTCGGGAAACAGGTCACCTGTAGCGTAAAACACGATAAAATATACGTAGAGAAGGCGTTCTTTTGTTTTGTAGATGAGCCCCTGTACAAAGAACGTGGACACAGCAGCGATGCATATGCGTGGATAAGAATGACATGTATCCACGTTGAATTTTCATTTTTAACTGCGTAGATAATCTAGTCTCGTCGATGAGGACAGCCTCCGCTGCCTATCCCCAGGGATACGCGGTGGAGCGATGCACGTCGACGTGGTATGTAACGTCCACGTCGATGGCGCTACACTCATAATGACGCTAGTGAAATTATAAAGGATTTGCGAACGCCGTTTGCGAGGCCCGCGGCTGAGTTGAATAGAGTACTCACTTTTCCCTAATTCTGAAGGTTCACGAAAAAATGTAGAAGTCTACACATCAATTCTATAGGGGTCATTCCACGAGAGATTTACACGTTTTCAGGTGACCCTCTCCGATTTTCTTTTTCTTTTGATATGTTGTAGCCTACCATCAGACGAGCGTTTTGAGCTTGGGGGGAGCTCTGTAGCTCAACTGGTTCCGGAGATATGGCCGTTAGAAGATTTTTTCAGTCAAACTACACTGGAAATCAAACTGTGTGCTTAGCACACTGCTTAAGCAGTGTGCTTGTAGGCATGCTGATAAAACAGTGTGCTTGGTCAAGCATGCTGATTAAACAGTGTGCTTGCGCAAGCATGCTGTTTAAACAGTGTGCTTGTGTAGGCACGCTGATAAATCCGCATGCTTAGCACACTGTTTAATCAGCATGCTTGCCCAAGCACACTGTTTAATCAGCATGCTTGCCCAAGCACACTGTTTAAACAGCATGCTTGCCCAAGCACACTGTTTAATCAGCATGCCTACAAGCACACTGATTAAACAGTGTGCTAAGCACACAGTTTGATTTTCAGTGTAGTGAAAAGGAACTGTAAAACAGAAAAAGTTCAAAAAAAAAACCGTAGGAAACACCTCTTAATCATTATCCATAGTGCCCTAGTTGGTAAATCGGCGAGCTGAATCCAAATATGCCGCTGCCGAGGTCGTCAGATGACTGCAAGTACCTCAAATAGACATTTTTTGAGTTTTTTAGTAAAGTTTTCGTTATTTTGAAACATGGTGATGGAAATCAAAAACGACATGTATTCTTAGTGGAAAATGTTCGTCTTGACGAGTACTTTCAAGATCAGACCTCAGAAATAGTGGGTGTACCCCAAGGTCCTAGAGTAGGTTGTGGCATTAGGGGTATCGTGCTCTGATTGGGCGACAGATCGTGACGTCAGCGTCAGTACTCGCGCGCGGTATTTCAAATAGATGATTGAAAGTTTTAACTATTTTCACTTACAAAACTCATTTTAATTAAAAATAATCTCTAGAATATCATTATTTTGTCCTTTACATAGATATAGCACCAAGCTTAGACTTCGGTGGTCGTTCTGTGACAAGATATGAAACGGATAACATCTGTCATAACCTGCCAACCGCTGGTACGAGCAGGGCGGCCATATTGGATGAGAGGTTAGGTTAGCTCTAATCCATTCCTCATCAGGTCGCATACAAACGATCCAGTCAAAAATCGGCCATGAAAATATTCCCATACCTTGTACATGCCTCCCTGACAGTATATTTCAATAGTCCGTTCCTCTAATTACTGGCGCAATAAAATGCAGTTTCCAGCCATTTTCAAATTTGACGCGCGAGTACTGACGCTGACGTCACGATTAGTCACCCAATCAGAGCACGATACCCCTAATGACACAACCTACTGTAGAACCTTGGGTGTACCCCTAGTTTAGAAGCTAGCCGAGACCCACTTTCAAAATTTCCGGGCGCCTGAGGACGACCGCCCACGGAGCTGCTTGCGAGGCGAGCTGATAGTACTGAAGGTGAGGCCAAACTTGTGATCAGGGGCAGGGGTGGGCAGAAAGCGTGAGGGGTGGGCAAGGGAGAGGGTTGCCACTGTCCACGCAACCCAGGTGACTGACACTGACCAAATCTTTACCCTTTCATATTTTCAGACAAGGTGCGATGAAAAAGATTTCCAGCTGGACTACATGGAGGAGGTGGTCAGGAGCGCAGAGAAGAGGGCCAGGGACCTGGAAAGCCTCGTACGCGTCCTTTCCCTGCGAAACGAGGCACTCAGTAACGAGAACGAGCTGCTGCGGGAGATGAATAATGACCTCGGAGCGCGCCTGGAGTCTCTGCTTCAGGTCAGTACAGCTCAATTAAATGCATTACAGCTGCTGATTTTTGGACAAGTGCACCTAGCAAGTGCACCTGTTAAGTTTCTAGCCTTACTAAAACCTCTGTTTTTATTATTTTTAGATCCAGAGTAGAAGACCCCCCAGTGACACCACCTCTTTGTAAATATATTCTGTAAATATTTTAAGAATTTTGTTGTAGTTAATTGTTTACTTTTAGTTACCCTCACTGTGATGATTCCCCTGTCAACGTGTGATATGTATCAAAGTGTGCTCTTCTGTTACCCTGCCCCATGGGAAGAAACCGGGGAATCTACGTGGATGTCATGTTGCCGGGGTGGATGGGGATACGAGAACTTATCCACCTAAAATCGATGTGGATTCCACCGTCGCCATGAGTGGATTGGTCGCTGTAGAATATTCTCCGAGTTATCCTCGTGGATAATTTGTGTGTAAATGAGACTTAATCACTCTTTCATCTACGTAGCATGTCACTCGATATTTATACATGGATGAAGACTGTGGTTTTCTCTATGGGTCATTCCATTTAGGCCCCTTGAGGCAGAGTCAATTTATATCGCACGGTTCCCAGATTTTGGCAGGTAGTTTTACAACCGGGTGGGACCTCATTGACGGGTAGAACTTTTCAGAAATCAAAAATTCGAAAAATAAGAAACAGTCTAACTTGCCATCCCTGTGTGAATGGTGGCCTACCCTTGCCCTTACAGGGACCCGTATCTTCTAGGGCCGCTAGCTTCTAAACTAGGGGTACACCCACTATTTCTGAGGTCTGATCTTGAAAGTACTCGTCAAGACGAACATTTTCCACTAAGAATACATGTGTGACACTATTTCATACCATTTCATACTATTTCACTATTTCATACTATTTCATACTATTTCACTATTTCATACTATTTCATACTATTTCATACTATTTCATACTATTTCAGGCTATTTCATTTCCATTTCTGAAAATTTGTACACCTATTTCAGAGTGATTTACCCCTCGGCTTTGCAAAACGCTTATACCAACCAACTTAAGTTAGTTGTGGGTAAGTTAGCACTAATCTGGCTGCAGGTAAAAAGTGTAACAACAGTGAGAAAGTTTCAAACCTCACCTTTCACCTGCAGCTTATTTGGTGTTGACTGGTGCACTGTTGGGTATTGGTTGCACTGCCTCTTGAGATCAAGGTTTGTTTCTGTTCTCTCCATTCTTATTTTACCTTATTTTATCTTACATTTTTAAAATGTACTTGGAATGATTGTACATGTTATGACAGGGGAATCATCACAGTGAGGGTAACTAAAAGTAAACAATTAACTACAACAAAATTCTTAAAATATTTACAGAATATATTTACAAAGAGGTGGTGTCACTGGGGGGTCTTCTACTCTGGATCTGAAAATAATGAAAACAGAGGTTTTAGTAAGGCTAGAAACTTAACAGGTGCACTTGCTAGGTGCACTTGTCCAAAAATCAGCAGCTGTAATGCATTTAATTGAGCTGTACTGACCTGAAGCAGAGACTCCAGGCGCGCTCCGAGGTCATTATTCATCTCCCGCAGCAGCTCGTTCTCGTTACTGAGGCCTAGGAAAACCCGTGCCGATAGGGTCGTTACTGAGTGCCTCGTTTCGCAGCGAAAGGTCGCGTACGAGGCTTTCCAGGTCCCTGGCCCTCTTCTCTGCGCTCCTGACCACCTCCTCCATGTAGTCCAGCTGGAAATCTTTTTCATCGCACCTTGTCTGAAAATATGAAAGGGTAAAGATTTGGTCAGTCACCTGGGTTGCGTGGACAGTGGCAACCCTCTCCCTTGCCCTCCCCTCACGCTTTCTGCCCACCCCTGCCCCTGATCACAAGTTTGGCCTCACCTTCAGTACTATCAGCTCGCCTCGCAAGCAGCTCCGTGGGCGGTCGTCCTCAGGCGCCCGGAAGCACGCCGCCACCCGCCCCTTCACATCGCATGTCCGCCTGCCACATGGACATGGCGGCCGGCGGCCAGCTGCAGAAAAACGTGGAAACACACACACACACACACACACACACACATCAGAGCAAGTATTGTTGATAGCGTACAAAGATTATGTGGCGCACTTCGCACCTAAGCCGAACGAACACGTCACTCAACCAGCCAGGGAGCCACAAGCCGCCCTATTCCGCGCAGAGGACCGAAACGCCTGGTGCAAATCCTGCCAACCCTCATTAGGGCACTGAAAAAAAATATTAAAGTTTTGTTTTAATGAGACTAAAAATTTTGAAATGCAATTTTATGGTCTCCTAAGGGGTATTTCGTCGAGTTAGGACCCTCTGGGCCAAAATGTCGTCCGTTTTGCTCTATCTCTTACCGTTTCGGCGCTACAGCCACGTCGGCAACCCAAATATCCGAAAATCATGTTTTGTACCGTCTGGTGACTGTCGAGCGTCTGTTCCACTCGAAGGCGTTGAGCTAGAGTGTTGAGATTTTTAGGGGATCTTTGGGGTCACTCCTGGACAACGAAACGCCTGGTGCAAATCCTGCCAACCCTCATTAAGGCACTGAAAAAAATTATTTAAGTTTTGCGTGAGTGCGAAATAAAATTTTTTTGAAATAAATTTTATGGTCTCCTAAGGGGTATCACGTCGAGTAAGGACCCTCTGGGCTAAAATTTCGTCCGTTTCGCTCAATCTCTTACAGTTTTGGCACAAAAGCCCTATCGACGACCGAAATAACTGAAAACACTATGCTGGATGTCGTGTAATGGGTTTTGCGTAATTTTGCAGCCCCATAAACCGAATTTTGAGAGTTGTACGTAATTAGTGACCGCTTTGAAAACACGGCTCTATAACTCCTATACTAGCAGCGCGTTTTCAAAGCAGAAGGGAGGGCTGTAGTTACGGTGGTTCACCGTTACAAACATTTAATATTTCCAAAGAAAATGCCCGTACGGGCCGAAGGCCCGATAATTTTAAAGCGAAGAAGACGCTTTGAGGCTTTTGGGTCGGGCCGAAGGCCCGACCGAACGCCGCCGGCAGGCCCAGCAGGCAAGCCACCTGCCGAACGGAGTTGCCAGCGTATGTTATGGTTGTGATGTACGCTTAGCCCCAAGCTTTACACTTGATTCTGTTGATGCATGGGGTAATAATGTGTTTTCAGGTGTCGGCAAGTAGTTTGTTAACCGTGTATGGGTTCACGGGGTTGGGTGGGTGACCGTGTGGGTTCGATGACAGAACATGATCTGCATAGTGCTGGTTCAATATCTGTTTGATGCTTGTGGAGCTTGTCACAGAATGGCACAGTGGCTGAACTTCTTGAACGCGGGCAGGCGCAAGGCAGCCACTGAAAAAAAGTGATTGAAAAAAAAATTAATTGAGGTGATTCAGATATTTTTTTGAGGGGGGGGGGGGGGGCACTGGGGGGCACTTGGGGTCGCGTGGGGTCGCGCTAAGAAGTAAGTGGGGTCGCAAGAATTTTGAAGCACCATTTTTGGGTCGCGACCCGAGAAAGGTCGGGAACCGCTGAGCTAGTGCCATTGCCATTCGGTCTTTAAATGCAGTCGCAGTCTATGATGATTGTAAACTGCCGGGGTCACATTTCATGTGTGCCCCGGCCAATCCTGTCCCAAGAAGTTTGCGAGGCTTCTCAATACAAAACACTTACAAATTTATGACTTACTTGCGTGATGTTAACGTACTGCTTTTTGAGCAGCGGCATCATCTTGTTTCGCCCAATGTGATGGTTGTCCTCGTGCACCTCTCTTATTCTGTCATACAGGTCGCTGTTCTTCACGTATGTCCGCGTCTTGGTGGCGCCCTCCTTCATTGGCTTTATAAGCCGCTCCACCCGTCGGCCGTCGGCGAGCGTGACCCATATCGTGTCGTACTGCTTACTTCACCGCTGGTCCTTTCTCCCCTCATTCACTGCCTTGATCAGCTTGTTGTATTTGTCATCCGATGTGAAGAGAGACTGGACCTCTTGCCTTGTGCTCAAAATTGAAGAAGGGAAAAGGGAAGGACCAGCGGCGAATGAAGCAGTACGACACGATATGGGAAAGCTCGCCGACGGCCGACGGGAGGTGCGGCTTATTACTAGCCAGGCAAGCCTACGGCTTAAATGCTGAGCTTGCCTTGCCTTGTCCATGCGATACCTTGAGCTTTCGGAGACGCCTAGTATGTAGGCCACACAATGCATCCCTGTGTTACGGGTTGGCCAGTCTAACCCCTGTGACAGGGCTAGCGTATCATCTGCGTGGACGAGCTACCATTCGTAACCGCTAGATTGCGCTGGCTCTGCCTCCATTTTTTACAATGTTCTTTTGCATTTGGACATCATAACGGAAAAGAATTGATTTATTGACACTATCTGCAAGGTCACCTATTTTTCCGAAATAAACATGATCCCTGCGGGAAAGGAAGTTTTGTCGTATTCCTCACGACTCCCGACACTTCCATTGGACTATATATTTTGCTTTTTTAAATCCTTGACGTATATTCGTATTTTTTAGGCACGAAGTAGCCTTATAGTTTTGTCTCGGATCTGACTGGTTTTTAGGCCCCCGTTAGGGGTGCCTATTGCTTTCGCCAGAAAGTTTTTTATTTATTTATTCTTGACGATGGCCCCTTATGGGCGCAGCTGATCCTGCCGAACCGATTTACACCAAATTCTACTGAAAAATACTATGAAAAATTAGAAAATTTCTGAAATAGGTCTCATGTCAAACTGTCTATACGTTCTTGCATAAAACGAGTTTGCATCGTCCGTTTCTATGGCAATGACGAGCTGAGCAGCCAGGCCGAGTCGAGCCGGCGAGACGCTAACAATGCCAACCTTGTATTTATTCCCTTCAGGCCCATGTTTTTAACGTTTGCTGTAATTTATTTTTCTCATCTACGCAATGCGAATAGAAATAAAGCTCTAAAAAGTTTTTGCTAAAATGTGACAACGCCCATTTATTTCGTTTTCAAATTTAGAATTACGACTTAATTATTTTTGGTTGGACTTCAGGGGTCGCCAAGCGTCGTTGTTGATAGCTAGCCTGAGGGGCGCCATTTGTGTTGCTACAAATAAAATGTATGATTTGGTTCTCACGTACAGTTTTAAATGTATATGAATTCATTCTTTGTAATTTAAAGGTAAGTGTTGAAACCTAGGGGGCCGTTTAACGCGTTAGCGTTAGAATTTTTTTTTTTTTTATTTTATTTTTTTAATCAGCTCTAACAGAATTTTTTCAAACTCAGTTTCAAGGTGGAAACTGACGCTCTGAAACCAAATCCGGAATCGGCATGTCGGTAAAATGCACCAGATCTGAGATATTTGGCCCGAAAGTTTAGTGTGAAACGTATCTTAGTGGGGAATCTGATGAGTTGAGGGGTTTTTAGTCTCGGGCGCCAACAATACTCGACAAGTACTCGCCAGCACTGGCTGGGCCGGCGGGAAAGGGGAGAGGGCCCGCGTGGCTGGGCGTGGCTGGGAAACTGTTGATTCAAGTCATGCACAGTATTTCATAAAATAAAAATTGAAACAAAATCCTAGGATAAAAATGTAAATTCAGTGTTCGATTGATGATTGCACAACGAACCCACAGTTTAAAAATCAAGTCGATCTGACGACTCAATCCAAACATTTAGACGCACTTTTTTTTTATTTTTTTTTTATGCACGGTAGTCCATAAGACAAAAATTGAAACAACATGCTAGGATAAATATGTCAATTGAGTGTTCAAATGATGATAGCACAACGAACTCACAGTTAAAAAATCAAGTTCATCTGACGACTCAAACCAAAAATTCAGACGCACTTAATGTGCATTACACCCATTAAGCGGTTTTTCCTAACCCATCGCTCTGAGGCGGTACTTGCACTATCATGGAAAATAGGTAACCTGCCGCCGCCGGGCGCAGGCACCGCAGTAAACAGATGCGATCGCGTTTGAGGTGGGAGTGCGCAGTCCTGTAGTCTTCTATAGTTCTAGGCTAGGCGTTGTGCTCACGCTACGTAGCAAGAGGTCTGGGCGCCGTACAAGGTACGGCGGTCCACACAGACGTGCGGGACTCAGCCGAAGCTGGCGTCTCGGACGCCGACGCTTGGTGCGTCACCTGGTGACGTGAGCGCCTACCCTGGCCGTATAGACGCGCACAGTGCACGTCTCATTTATTTAAAGTAACAACACGAAGATTTAAGTACCAAAAAATTAATTTATACTTTTCTCTGCAGTTGAGCTATTTAGGTAGGTCGCTAACCTGACATAAGTGCTTGACGCATTGGTCTATGAAGTATATCGAAAGCGCTCTCATTACTTCTACATTGGTAACGTCCATTGTAAGGGTTCCATTACAGTTTTCTTTGTCTTACAGTTTTACAATCCCAGTCAGTCAACAGCAGACAAAAGACCCTGTGAGTTGCAGTTTAGGATGGCAGCAAAAATCAGTTTCTTAGCTTCAAACAAGCCTAGTACTAGAAGACTTTTGACTACGAAACGACAAATCCCTTAGTAGTGAAAAAAGAAGACAGGTGAGCACCAAGTATGGAGTCTTCTACTAAGCTGACAGTAATTTTATATTTGTCAGTTTTTTAGACTACTCCTTACTTTTATGCATAACCTCCTTCAGACCTTCACTGTATCAAACAACAACCCCACTTTCATCACTGACTGGAATACCAAGTAGGTAAATAAACTTAGTAGCGTCTGCAACAGTATCGAATGAACGTAACGCCGATTTTATAATTAATGATTTCTTAAGATTGCCCTTGATTTTTAAAGATTGCCAAGATTGCCTGGGAGTTTTTGAATTTTGCAAGATTGCCGTGGATTGACAAAAAATAAAGAGGAGATTGCGGGAGATGGAATTTTTTCAAAGTGACTTTTTCTAATATTAAGCCATATTTTTTTAAAAAATAGGTATTTAATTAACCTATTCCCGGATATCTCAAAACGATATCGTTGCGACGCCACTCTACAATTTTCTCGAGTACCTAGATGCTCGCCGACTTGATTATTCGCTTGGAGGAAAATGGTACGCGTTCAGGATTCGACCAGCGCAGAGTTCTCCCGCGCCATCCACCTGCTCAACGTCAGGTGGCCTCTACGGGCTGCAGGAGCGCGCGGGCGCGGCGGGCGGGCTCGGCCGGTCCTCCGGCATGAGGGGCATGAGGTACTCGACCAGCGAGGCAGCCTCCTCGGGCTGCTGCAGCAGCGTGCGGGCGCGGCGGGCGGGCTGGACACGTCCAGCATGAGTGGGATTGGCTGGAGAATGAGTCGGTGCAGCCGGAAAGCCTCGCTCAGGGGCGGGGTAGGCCACCCACATTGAGTGCGTGTCCGGCGCTTGTGATTGCCTAACCAGTGGGCGCGCAAGTCCCACTGGGTGCTGCCACGGTGAGCCGCGTGAGGAGCGCCTGTTAATAGGCCACCCTGCGAGTATCTGTGCATGGTGGAGTTGCGTACCCTCCAACTCGCAGGCGCTGTGGCGCTTCGCGTGGTTGGGCATAGGGGGTTGTCATTGCAAAACATTGGCCACTTTTGTGCTGTGGGTTTCCCTGCTCAGTTTTGGGTCATCGGTAGTTTATTCGATAGGTCATTGCATTATATAATCGATAATGGAGGAGGAGATCGTATCGTAACGTGACCAAGAGTTAAGATAAGTGATGACACCCGAAGATTTTGGGGCGAAGATTGCTTGGGATTGCCAACGGATTGCGGATGATTTTTGCTAGATTGCCTAGATTTACACCAGATTGCCCTAGATTGCGCCAGATTGCGCCAGATTGCGCCAGATTGCACGGATTTCCCGGGATTTCTCTAGATTGCAACTAACTACCATGGATTGCCGTGGATTTTTGAAGATTGCCGTCGGATTGCTGGAAGGTGGAACACCGAATTGCCGGAGTGGAGGCCCCCTCGAACCTGAACGATTTTTTTTTTTGTGCACGGGCGTAACATGCAAGTGACATGGGCGTGACCAACGCGTGACGGACATATTACGTTCAGATAACAAACTCCGTGGGACGAGGGAATGCATTAATTGCTCCGACCCGTTCCGCTCCCGAAAGCGCGCAGCGCCGACCGCGTGCGTTAGGATGCCTACCTCCTCGGCCCTCGATGCGGCACCGGGCGGCAGTGCCGTGAGAATCCAAGAGCGCAGCAATTTCTTCGCGTTGCTCTCACTGGTATCAAGCAATTAACCTACACAGTAAGGCGTTAATACTACATTGTAAATGTGTACGTACTTCATACCAAAATTTTTAGCAGATGATACATTCTAGCTAACTTAAATGACAATTACTAAACGTAAGATAATGTATCAGCTAGCTTGTACTCTCATAAAGCGAGTGGTGAGTGTGGCAGAATAATATACAGGGGGGATTGTGTCGCCTCGCGTGGTCGCTCGCTCGCCCGCGCGACAATGCCTTGCAGTTGCCGCTGCCGCAACGGCCGATCAACAATGCTCGCTCGGACCTTGGGACGCTTTGGATAAAGCGACCCGTGCCCCGTCCCCTAATAGCTTTAAAATGAAAACAAACCTTACCTATTTTAATTTTTATTATCGTCTGAACTACCCTCCAGCTTTGACCCTCTAGATACAATGAAATTAAATATGCCAATCAACGTAAATGAAAAAATAATATGTAGCTACAAAATGTATCATCTGCTTTCAATTCCAATCTGGATTGAAATTTTTTTTACTGCAAGATTTAAAATTATAACTTAAAATGAAAAAATTTTCAGATTCACCATTACAATTATAATAAAAATATCAACTCTTGTCAATTGTTAAAAGATACAGAGACTGCTGTACTAGCATCAGAAAAAAATGTGCTTATCATTGATACAAGAACAAATCAGCCCGTATCAAAAACTAATATGAATTCAGGTAATGAAATGATATTTACATGCAACAGTAAAATCATTTGCAATCCCAAATTTAATACTATACTGTAATAAAAAGTAAACACTAAAATGCATTAACAAACACTAAGTATTCATCCAACACTTTTTACTACAATGCTTACCTACACTTTATGTTGAAAATTCTAACTATATAGTTACTTAAAATTTCTCTCATTTTCAGATATACTCATGTTGACTACTGAAGAAAAAGTAATTCTAACAACTCAAGACAACAACACATTATTATGGCTTGATGAAAGAAAAATTAAAAAACCAAAAACTATAAATATTATAAGAAAAACTTCTAATAAGGCATTAGCACATGCAGTCACCAAAAACCAATCTATTCTTATAGCAGGAAAAGACTTTGCTTCCTTATGCTATTAAAAAGGTATATGTCAAATTACAAATGTTATATATAAACTAACTGATGAATTATAGCCTTTTTCATGTTTTCCATTTACCTATAAAAGGGCACAAACAACCACCAGTACTTTCTTCATTGAATTACCAAAAACATATTCCTAGTTTGTTCTTACAATGGATTACCTGAAACAATAAAATAAACATGTAAAAATGAAAGCATTAACAATTACCCACACTGATAAGAATAGCTAGGTTATTAGTTAAAAATAACCATGTTAAACTAGATGCTTCCATGCTAGAATAAGCTAACAACACTAGCATTCTTTTCTTTTTGGCTGTCGTATGCACTGTTTTCTTCTTTCCTTGGTTTGCTACATGCTAACTTTTGCACCACTTCCACTGCGTCCCTGCAACATTGCTTTAAATCCGTCCACCAATTTTTACACACCACTAATAATAGAGTCATACATCTCACTATGGAGGAAAATCCATAAAATAAAGTAACTTTTGCTACCTTTTGCACCACTTGCACTACGTCCCTGCAACATTGCTTTAAATCCCTCCACCAATTTTTACACACCACAGATAATTTAAAACTTTTTTCTAACACAAAAGCTACCACCTATTTTAACTGATTTTCTCTTGTAGTTCAATTGTGTGAAGTTTGTGATGTTTAAGTATTTTGTAGTTTCTAACCATTAATGGAGGGATGTAAAGGATTGTTGCAAGTACGCAGTGGAAAATATGCATTTGTATTATCAAAAATAACGTGTCACTTTACAATGTCAAACTACAAGACAAAAGTGTCCACCCATTACAGCTAACTTTCCTCACCCAATTCATACTTCAATTTGTACCAAAAAACATATCAAAAAAATCCAATAAAAAAATTGATTTACTAAGGAACAAAAATGGAAGGCTGCAGGTTTACCAAGCCTTTTATATAGCCAAGTTGTCATTCGCTTACTTTAGGTCAGCCACTGTCCTATATCTCGTCAGGGTTGAACTATGAGGAAACTTCCCACCACAACTGAGATCAAATAATCCATGCTAGAGTCACCTAACAACACAAGCATTCTTTCCTTTTTCATTGTAATCAATCTAGTGTTCTTCTTTTTTTGGTTTGCTACATGCTAATTTCTGCACCACTTTCACTGCGTCCCTGCAACATTGCTTTAAATCCCTCCACCAATTTGTACATACCACAAATATTTTAATACATTTCTCAAAGACAGAAGCTACCACCTATGTTAACTACCTTTCATCAGCTTATTCATATTTCATGCTTTACCCGTATGCATCATGCAAAAGCAAAAAAGAACTTACCGGATAAAAAATATAAGAAAACTGGAAATTTACCAAGCTACACTAACCACCCAAGTTGTCGTGGTTGCAGAATGCACCACAGCTGATAAGTGTTGTCAACTGATTTACAATGTACATACGCTGCCCTAATCATCGTCCTTATCCCTTCGTCTGCTAAATGCTAACTTTTAAACCTCTTCCACTGCGTCCTTGCAACATTCCTTTACATCCCTCAACCAATGTTTAAAAACTTCAAAATACTTTAACATGTTTCTACAAGAGAGAGGGGACCATGCATTACAGCTAACCTTCCTCACCCCATTCAGACTTCAATTTGTACCTAAAAGCATGCAAGAAAATTCAAGAAATAAATTGACCTACTGAGGAACAAAAAACGAGAGGCTGCAAATTTACCAAGCTTTCTATCTAACCAGTAATAGTAACAAAGTGAACCACAACTAAAAAAATACCAACCTAACTTACTTTAGGTCAGCCACTGTCCTATACCTCTTCAAAGTTGATCTATGACAAGACTTCTCACCACAACTGAGAACAGATAATCTGTTCTAAACCGCCGTCACCAAGAATCTATTTCATTAATAAATTAAAATATAAAATAAAGAAAATGACATGCAACAGTAATTTAATAAAAAGATTCACCAAAAAATGACATATAACAATTTTTTAAATACAACTTTCACCAGTAAATAATCCAAACAAATGTGAAATTACGTCATTGAACTTGAACAACATGACAATATCATGCAACAATAATATGATATATACATGCAATAGACTTATTAAACACCTATTTGAAGAATAGGGCTTTTAAATCAAACATTTAATCAATACAGCATGCAAAGATAATTTAAATTATAACATGCAACTTTTACATCATAAATATAAAAGAAACTTCAATCATTAACCAGCATACACTCATGCAGAACTCTTCCTAACCCAACTACAGTCATAGAATTTACTACCTCTCTTACTTACTCCACTACCTTTAAACATCATGTACATGAATTGATTACGTTCAATGCCTTGTTGCAGTAGATTAATGCATTTTTCAACACTCTCAAAATTCCGTAGGAGCATTTCAGGCATCCACACATCAGTAATTTGCCCGTTTGGGTGCTCGAACTTGGCCACTCCTGCAACACGATCATCAACATTCTTGGTATAGGCACCAACGCACTTATACTTCACCCCCATTTCCAACACATCAATTTTTAAAATGGGACGATTGACAATCGCATCAAACATCTGAAAATTAAATTACAATATGAAAAATAACAACACACTTAAAAATGCCTCAAAAAAATAATGTTGTTGGACATTACCTGAAAAAGTAGTTCATCACCGTCTTCATCATTCTTTCAAACATTTGAAGCCTCATCCATACTCGACGAAGCTTGCGATGTTGACGGCTGAGACTCATCAATGAGAACTTTTTTCACTTCCTTTCCCTATTAACAAAAAAAAAAAAAAATTATCACTAACACCATTAATGAATTGTATATTACACTAATATTTGTTTCCTTACATTATCACCAGCTCCAATCTCAGAAGCAGTTGCATTAATTTCACTTTCAGTACAAAGTTTTTTGGCATTTTCATCATCAGAAGTAGATGTGGAAGAAGATGCTCCACGCTAACAAAAACAGATACTTTTCAATATTACAGTTTACAAAATGATATACAAACCACAAAAAGAAACATACCTTTCCCAATAAATTGCTTAATCCAGACATCATTTTCTTTTGGATAATTTTTACAGGAATAATGAGGAGCTAAACAATTTTTGGTATCCTAGACAACAGAACAGTACACCATCAGTACACCAGGAAAGAGTAGACCATCTGAAACAAAATTAATTAAAAGAATCAAATCTTTTATTTAAACAACACATACGCCAAAATTCAAAAAAAGGATTATACTTATCTAATTTACACAGCTTTAATAAAGTCATCAACATCATAGAATCACTACCTTGACTTCACTAGCACAGTATCATGTACACCAAGAACAAACTAAAATACTGATTGGTTCGGTTGTATGCCGTCGTAAACCATTCTTTATAAACATTTTAAACAATATGTAACTTCGTAACACTCACTCTTCATTCACAGCAACCTTAAATTTGAATTTTAGCAAAACTACTTAAGTTCAATGCATAGGTTAGGATCATTTGTTTTGGTTCGTCCTGCACACTGCCACTACACGCAAAAATTTTTACAACGAAAAAATCAGTTGCAAAAAATATCTTTCATAAAATTTGATAAAATGTTCTCTTAATATTGGTAGAAACGTGTAATTAAACTACAACAGTACTATGTTAAACTGAAATATATGAAATATGTATTTTAACTGCAACAACATATTGGCATTACGTGAAACGATATGAAAAATATAAATATACAAAACCAATAATTCCCGTTTACGATAAAATTTATGATTCTCCTCAAAGGTGTCAATAACGAACGAACGTTCTGCTATAACTAAATAAACAGCGCCATCTACTGACATTAACTGAAAATAACGCAAAGAGGAAGAACAAAATGATGCCGTGAGTACCAAACGTTAAACTCCCTAAACGCTGAACCATCAACGAGATACAGGCGTGGGTCAATGAATAGCGTCCTGGTTCCCGGGCCTGGAGGCACGGGTTCTATACCAGGTGCCGTAGAGAACATTGAAAGACCGAATGGCTTGCATTTGGTTGGAAGGGATGATGTCCTGGAAAGCTAGGCTGTCCCAACCTTTGGCGCGGGACACGGCACGCATTCATAAGACCCACAACTGTATTTTTGAACCAGTATACCTTAACTATTTCAAGCAGATATCACCTTATTTTAATCATTCTTTTTATTTATCGATATTTATCGCAAAAATTGTTCGCAACGCTAGTACTCAGTAGTGTTCCATGTTTCTTAATTCAAGTCATGCACAGTCTTTCATAACACAAAAATTGAAGCAACATCCTAGGATAACAATGTGAATTCAGTGTTCGAATAATAATTGCACATCGAACCCACAGTTTAAAAATCAAGTCGATATGATGACTCAAACCAAACATTCAAACGCACTTAATGTGCATTGCACGCATTAAACGGTGTTTAGTAGTACATTTTAATTTTCAGTAAACAAACTGATTCTTAGTGATACGACGACTGAAACCTTACTTAAACTTTTCTTGAACCTGAGTGTTACTTAAACCTAAACTTCATGCTACTTCGTGACTCCCAGGATTTCACTTCGTGAAATCGTATTTTTTTTACCAAGTTTCGGTGTAAAAAATATGATTGACGAATCTCTTAAATTTAAACGATTTGCGAGTAGAAATATGGGTCACGGGCCACCTTAGCTCAATTTGTTGCCGCAAGGCATGTATGCATTGCTGGTTGGCCTACCCCCATGGTATTCGATGTTGTTTGTATTTTTCCGGTAGGGGGCGTTGTAAAGTGACAGCCTTATTCAAGCGGAAGTCATTTCTGTCAAGCGGAAGGCTTCGAAATCGTCGCGTTTCTGTGGTGATGTTGTTTGTTGTCATTTTGTTTTCTAAGTGACGGATCGTTGTGATGTATTTGGGTTTTTGATTTGTGTAATTTTGCGGAGATATGCATTTTGAATATATTATACAAAATTGAAGCCAACTGTTCTTCTTCTGAAAGTTTATCTTCATATTCGTTTTGTCATTCCCTGCTGTCTATTTTTAACTAGGTAAATATTTTAAGATAAATTTATTATTATATATACCTGTAGCTATTTATTTTGCTTTTTCTGTACATCAGTTGTTGGACAAAATGGTGAAAAAGAAAGGTGGAAAGATTTCTAATGCTAAGAGTAAGCGCAAAAATCAAAAGAAATCTATGAAGCGGAAGTACTGCTCCTCCTCTAATCAATTAGCCCAAAATGTGGCCCGGACTACCAGACGGCATAAAGATAAGAAGCAATTCGAAGAAAATCTGTTTCAAGAAGTAATTGATGGATGTCAGTTTGCTGGGTCTTACACTCACAGAATCAGTGACAGAAAATTTGTTGAAAATAATGTAAAACTCTTACGTGAACAGCTGAGTCTTTTTTCATCTGGTGATGACGTTGTTGATTTTTTTGGTAAAAAGATTGAATGTATCAAATGGTACAAATGTTCACGTTGCCACACTCGACAGTTGGGTCTTGTCCAAAAATGTTGGTGCTCCAAACCATCCATTATGAATAGCAAGCTCCTATCTATTGGTTTCTGTCCACCAGTTCTTGCTGACTTAAGTTTAATTGAGCAGTTACTCATTGCCAGAGTTCATCCAGTTATCCAAGTTTACCGATTGGTTGGCGGTCAGACTGGCTATAGCGGGCATGTTATAAATTTCTTTCAAGATGTAAAGCAGGTTGCCAAAATTCTACCGCACACAATTGCAGACTTGAAGGGAGTTGTAAATGTCTGTTATGATAAATTGTTATTCCATAAAGATTTCAAGATTAGAAAAGAAAAGGTCCTGGATGCTCTCTTATTCTTAAAGCAGAATAATAAATATTACCATGACATCGTAATAGATTCAACTGCTGTAGAATCATTACCCGCTGATGATTTTTTTCATGGTAACAAATCTGAAATGGATGAAAATAATCCAGGTAATTACTAAAAGACTTATAAGTTTTTAAGTTTTGACATAATTTTTTCAAGAATTTTAACAAACTCACTTCTTTTTCTCCTTTGATTAGATTCAAATTCTGAAGATGAAATTGTTTCGACAGCTGTACCCTCACCTGTTTTTTATCATTCTGAAGACAAACTTAAGAACACCATGAATTGGCCTCAGATTAGTAATGATGCCGTCAAGGAACTTACTCGTCCGTATGTTGCTCAGGCTTTTCCTGCATTATTTCCTTATGGTGAAGGTGATTTGCATGAAGTTCGTGATAAAAACTTGACTCCAAGAACTTACTTCCAATATTTAATGGAATTTGAAGATGGACGGTTTGCAAGTCATAAAATTTTTCCTTACTTTGGACTGAACAGTGTTATGAGGTGGGAATGTCTGTCCAAAGGTACAATTTATATTAAAGATCACCCTTCTCTAAAGAAAATGAATATTGAAGTCCTGAAAGACATTATGAAGCAAAACAGTGATTTTATGAAGGATGTATTAGTTTATGGGAGTAATATAAGAGGAACTAGAGAATTTTGGTCTGCTCGATCTAATGAACTCACCTCACTTTGTGATTTTCTTGGACTTCCAACAATTTTTTTTACTGCCTCTGCGGCTGATATGAGATGGCCTCGTCTCAGAGAATTGATTTGTGAAAATTTGTCTATTTCCTCAGTTGATGATAAAAGCTATTATCAGTTAGTTCTTGATAATCCAAAAATCTGTTCTGATTATTTTTATGAAATGTTTACAATGTTTTTTGAAAGTGTTGTCATGGGATCTTTTGAAGTGGTTGATTACTGGTACCGCTTTGAATGGCAGGTAATGACCTTATTAATGTTTTTTATAGTTTCACGTGAATATGTAATTTAATCTAATTATGTTCTTTTGTAATAGATGCGTGGTTCTCCTCATGTCCACGGAGTCTTGTATCTTCAGAATTCTGTGGATGCCAAACTGTTGCAGTCTAAGTTTGAAGAAGTGAAAGTCAAAGTTATTAATTACTTTGATAAATTGATTTCATGTGAAACACCAAATTTGAATTATGTTGATGTTGGTGTCCATCCTTGTTCTGTGAAAATTGGCGATATAAGTTCGATTGAAGAAGATTTGTCTGCCTTGATAAATACAGTTCAAATGCATGTTTGTTCCAAAAAATGCACCAATGATGGACAACGCAGCTGTAAATATGGTTTTCCTAAGGATTTGAGAGAAGAAAGTGAATTAGTATTAAATGTCAGGAAGTTTTATGAATTTCTTGGAAAAAGGAATCATCCTCTTATAAATCAACATAATATTACTTGGCTTAGGTGCTTAAGATCAAATGGTGATTTTGGAGCTATATTGAGTGATCATGGTTTTCGATATTATGCTTCAAAATATGTTTCTAAGGGTGAAATTAAATCCAGACCTTTGCTTGAAATATTGCATTCCATATTGTCTGGAGTGAATGAAAGTGTTTCTTTAACTTCTACAATTCAAAGAAGTTTCATGGCAGCTCTTGTGGAACGGGATTATTCTGCACAAGAAGTCCATCATCTCCTCTGTGGGAAGAAATTGTTCTCATGTAGCAGATCCTTTGAGAAAGTAAACCTGAAACAGAATGATTGGAAATATCATTTAAATTTGGATGATGATGTTGTGAAGGACAGTTACAACCATGTGCTATATTCATACAACAACAGACCTCAAAAATTAAAAAAATGTTTCTCTTCTTCAATATGTTGAGATGTTCAATATTGAGAAATATTCAATCCGGCAGAGAAAAGCTGTTGCGGTAGTTTATCCACGCCTTAGATGTCATGGTGATCATGTTGATTTACATGAAATAGCCAGACAACTTGTCCTGCTTCATGTTCCTTGGAATGACATTGATAAGTTATGTCCAGATGGAAATGGATGGATAGAATTAATGCAGAAGCATAATTTGAGAATTGAACAGCTTCCATATTACAAATCAGATCAGAGAGATGTGGAGAATTTAGATTCATCACAATCTGAATCTGATACTTTCCCTGACGAGTAAGTAAAAATAAAATTATACCTTGTTTTACATATAAGTTTGTATTTAAAAGAAAAAAAATATTTCTTACAGGAATACTAAGGATTTAAATCAAGATGATTGGATGTTGTTTGTTGGAGCATCAGTTGGAGAAAGTTCTGCACCCAGTCTCGACCCAAATCCAGATGTTCCTCTTTTTGTGAAAAAAACCTGTACTGTAGACGACAGTTTAATTTGGAGGAAATTTATAGAAGATGCTAAAGAAAAAGGAATTGAGCATGTCTTACGATATCGAGATGAAAATATGCTTTTAAGTGACGATCAAAAAGATTTGATAAATTTGGCTTCTTGTCAAATTTCTTGTATTAAGGATGGATCTGGTTTGGTTAATTTTCCTCAGCTTGTCCTTTGCCAGGGAGCAGCAGGTTGTGGCAAAACAGTTATTATTGCTGAACTAGAGTGCATGATTACAGAAGCGTTTGGAGTTGAATCCGCCTTGATTATTGCATTTACTGGTTCTTCGGCTTTGAATGCAAATCGGCGTACTATTCACAGTGCACTCAGACTTCAATTTGATAACAAAACTAAAGATGTTGTGGATCTGAAAGGTGAAACTTTACACTGTTTTCAAGAAAAGATGAAGAATGTGAAATTCCTTATCATTGAGGAATTTTCCATGGTTGGCTGTAGGCTATTTAATATTATAAATAGGAGGTGCATGCAAATGAAGAGTTCAAGTGAACCATTTGGTGGATTACCTGTCTATATGTTTGGTGACTTGTCCCAACTGCCTCCTATTGGTGATACACCTCTGTACAGTCTTCACGTTGAGCCATATAAAACAATGGCTTACTCAGGCAGTTTATTATTCAGAAGTTTGGTACGCACCAAGTTCCTTACTGTATCACACAGACAGTCTGATCCAGATTTTATTAACTTTTTGGAAAATCTTAGTTCTGGCATTGTAACAATATCTGGTCAAATTTATATAAATGATAGATTTGAAGAAAATATGAACAGTGAAGAAATTGATTCTTTTGAAGATGCTGTTCATCTGTATCAACATGTGAAGGAAGCTGAAATCTGCAACAAGAGAAAGCTGATGCAATTTGGCAAAGCTATTGTGTCTATTCCAGCTAAGAATAATAATTCATATGCAAAATGCTCTTCTGATGATCTTGCATGCAACCTTCAGAATACCTTGGAAATTGCAATTGGAGCTCGCGTGATGCTGAGAAGTAATTTGTGGACAGAAGGAGGACTTGTGAACGGATGTGTTGGTTATGTGCAGGATATTGTTTATTGTGATGAAATTGATTCCGATTTACCAACATTCATCATGGTGCAGTTTGAGTCATATAACGGAGCAACTCTTGAAAATGGCTGTGTACCAATAACACGTATCATGAAATCCTGGACTGTGAACAACATTTACTGTACCCGTTTTCAATTTCCTCTAACCCTTTGTTATGCAATAACAGTTCATAAGTCGCAAGGTCTTACCTTACCGAAATGTGTGTTGCATTTTGACACTGCTGAAATTATTGCTGGAATCTTCTATGTGGCTATGTCACGCGTAAGGGCGAAGATTGATCTGATGATATGTGGTTCTCCTATCAGCAGCCCATTATTCAAAATAAATAGAGCTAATTATCGGGCCAAAGTGGAGGGGAAGAAGTGGCTTCTGCAGAAAAGTAAGTAAAAGAATTATTTTGTGTCATATCTTTTGTTCTAAGTTTAAAATGTAACTTCTGTTTTTTAAATATAATTACAGGTTTTTAAAATCTTGACATCCATAAAACATCTAAGTAGGTTTTTCTGTGTTCAACAAGTGTCATTGTTTTTGGCCCTTATGACACTGTGTCAATTTCCATAGAGACTCATCTTGAAACAAATTCATTGTTGACCTTTCATCTTTGCTTTCTTCAAAATTTTTGGATTTCATTCAAATTAGAAAATATATCAAAAGTTAAAATGTCAGATTCTGGTAGTGATTCGGATAAACCAAATGAAAACAAGAAAAGGAGGAATCACAAAAAAAACTCACCACCACTGCAATCCCCAAGGAAAAGGCGTCCTGTAAAGGTTTGTCCGCAATTCTTCTTCCAACAGCTAAAGCCAGGATAGTGAAAATTTCCTTGCCGAGGTATTTCTCGTGCACTCACTGGGTGCGTACTGATGGTGTGTATAGCTTGGCACCCTAGCCAAGGCTGCACTGCTCGCCGACAGCGATGCGTGGCTACTCTTTTGTTCGTGAATATCCGAGACTTTTTGAGAGCGTCTCGGATGGCTTGAGGCTCTATTGGGTTTTACTGTCGTTGTCCTCTCGCCAAGTGTTCGACATGCTCCTGCTCGCGGTCGGGGCGGGTCTGGCCGGGCCGCGGTCTTGTGGCTTTCATGTTGGGTAAAACCTCATGCTTTACAGATATTGACCTTTTTGTGAATTGTAATAAGGATATGCATGCTACAGGCACGTATTCTGTATGTGATATAGATTGTGGTGATCGGCCAAAAATCCAGATTATTCGTGTAAATTTTAATGTTATGAAAGGATTGCACAAAATTGGAGATCTAACCATTTGGGACATGTTTGTGGCATATGTACTTTTAAATTTTGATATGCCTGTTTGCAGATGTGGTATGAAATTTATGGATCTAGGACAGCTCGCCCCAGCTAACTCGCCCCGGTACCAAGTCGCCCCATTCCCATTTCGCCCCGAGCCCAAGTCGCCCCAGTGCTAACTCGCCCCAATTATAATTCATTTTTAAGGTATTTGCACTAATTTTTGTATTAGATCAGAAGTAGCCACACAGATTGTGGCCAATAGCCCACAGGTAGGTGACGACGTCAACGTTGTCCTTGCAGTCGTAGTATCTGTCGAGTATGTGGTGGATGCGCTGCTCAGCTTGCTCCAGACGGCTCTTCCGTTGAAATTTGGACCAATATCGTACCATTTTCGCCCATTTTTGCAGTGCAACTGCGCAAATTACGCCCTTGCTCGGTTGGCGCCATCGTGGTGCCCTTGCCGAGACCATTTTCGCTCATTTCTTACAGTGTACAGTGGTTTTTCGTTATTGGACCCCTCGCTATTGGAACGCGAGTCATCCCCACCACTCTGGGTCGCCCTACCTCCGACCGCCTCGTCCGGGAAAGGGACGGGACCCCGGGCCGCCCCCGGGCTGGGCGCCGGCGAGGGGATTAGTGACCCTTCCCGGGGGGATTAGCGAGAGGTCTCCGCTGTTCCGTTCAAAAACTGTTCTGTTCAGAAATTATAAGATCTGTTCATAACATTGTAATCTACGTTAAAAATCAAAGCGAATGAGTCCAAGCGGCACGCCGATAGTCCACTTTCTACTTCTCGCTATTGAAACGCTCTGGCCCGTGGTTAAAACTAGAAATTGGACTATCGGCGAGCCGCTTGGGCTCATTCGCTTTGATTTTTAACGGAGATTACGATGCAATGGACAGATCTTATAATTTCTGAACAGAACAGTTTTTGAACGGAACAGCCTAGACCTCTCGCTTATCCCCCCGGGAAGGGTCACTAATCCCCTCGCCGGCGCCCACACTGAAAATGAACGAATCCTGATTCTCGCTCCTATACGGGCGAGAATTTGAGGGCAATTTTCTTGCTCTCTAGAGAGTGAGAATTTTTTTCCTCACTCTATTTGAGAAAGAATTTTGTGATCTCGCCCGAATAAAGTGAGAATTCTTGCTTAAATAAAGTGAGGCTAAGAAATCCTTACTCATATAGAGCGAGGCTAAAAAATATCTCGCTCAAATAGAGTGAGGTTTAAAATTCTCACGCTAAATAAGCAAGGAAAAGTGTCCTTTCCCTTTTCGGGCGAGAATCTGGATTCGAATATTTGCAGTGCAGCCCGGGGGTGGCGCACTCCAACCGGGTAAAGTCGACTTTAACCGGTTAATGTCGACATTCACCGATAACGGACTTTAACCGTAACATATGAATGAAGTATGGTAAAAGATTGTTGAAGGGAACATTGTAAGGACTGAATAACTATGGATTATAATTTTTGGAGGTAAGTAGGAGAGCTTTGCACGAGGGGTAAATCAGGGGGTGGATCATTACACCGACCTCTGATTTGTCCGACCTTATTATTTATATTCGTTTCGGGTGTCCGACCTGCATTATTTTTAATGTCGCATGTAATATTATTTTTAATGTCGCATGTAATATTATTTTTAATGTCGCATGTAATATTATTTTTAATGTCGCATGTAATATTAATATTGCACTGTTATCCGCTGAAACTCTCTCCGACCCGCGATGTGTCCGACCCAATATTTATATTCACCGGAATAAAAATAACTAGGTAGATGTACGCCAGACCACGTCTCGCGTAACAGGCTTCGCGAAATTTCGCGAAACACTGTTACGCTGCGACGCGCCTGCGTACATCTACCTAGGCCTGCGGCGCTGTCAGTATAGATTAGGATGCCCTAAAATATACGCTTTGAGTAACGAAACAGTGGGCGCAATTAAATTTCACCCGTGCAGACGGTTCCGGCGATATGTTTGTCTGTGATAAGCGAAAATCTGAGAAATACACAACTCTAAGCGTAAGGACTTTTTGTCGAAATTTGACGCTGCAGCGGCTTCACGGTGCGAGATACGGCCAAACGGACGAAATTTCCGCCCAGAGGGTCCCAACTCGTCCAAATACCTCGGAATCGACACCCAACATGCATTTGTAGGACTTTTCTTCCTTTAGTCACGCAGTAGCGGCTAAACGGTGAGAGATACGGCCAAACGGACGAAATTTTCGCCCAGAGGGTCGCAACTCGCCGAGTTGCCCCGTTGGACTTTGTTAAAAAATATTTATTTTTAAAATAGTTTTTTTTTTTTTTGAAAATGTAAATTTATTTTTAACGGTGTCAATTTTTGAGCTAGAATGCCCATTTTCGAACTCGACCGAGCTTTTTGGGCAAGGAAGCTACAGTAAAAATTTCAAGTCGATATCTCAACTTGTTCTCGAGTTATCGTGCGGACAGACACACAAACAAACAGACAAACAGACAGACAGGAGCCAAATCCGATCAGTGAAGTAATAGGCTTCGCTATCGCTCAGCCAATAAGAGCCGAATAAAAGTAATGGGGTAGAAATAATCGCCGGCAAGCGCGTGAGAAATGGGTTGCCTACCTCCCAGGTGCTCCACCAGGTGGTGTTGAGTTGGTTGCCTACTGATACCACGCTGCAATGACCGAATGTGTTATGCAGACCGTTCAGCATAAGAGTCAAGTTGATTGAAGGGTGTTATAAGGGAAGTATAAAGTCATAAATGTGCCATTATATCTTTTTTATTCTTGGAAGTGACCAAACTCATCGTAAACATAAAGGAAATTAAAGAGTAGCCTCAGCCTTGGGTGCGCAGACGTAGCCAGGTACGTCAGGTTTCTGTTCTGGTTTCTGCGTGGCTGTGATCCTTTTACTGTTACTTTTACAGTTTCATCAGTACCTGGCTACATCTGCGCACCCAAGGCTGAGGCTACTCTTTAATTTCCTTTATGTTTACGATGAGTTTGGTCACTTCCAAGACTAAAAAAGATATAATGGCACATTTATGACTTTATACTTCCCTTATAACACCCTTCAATCAACTTGGTACTGATGAAACTGTAACAGTAACAGTAAAGGGATCACAGCCACGCAGAAACCAGAACAGAAACCTGACGTACCTGGCTACGTCTGCGCACCCAAGGCTGAGGCAACTCTTTAATTTCCTTTATGTTTACGATGAGTTTGGTCACTTCCAAGAATAAAAGAGATATAATGGCACATTTATGACTTTATACTTCCCTTATAACACCCTTCAATCAACTTGACTCTTATGCTGAACGGTCTGCATAACACATTCGGTCATTGCAACGTGGTATCAGTAAGCTTGCACTTGAGATTTGTGGGAAGACGGAGTTTCAATATGGGGTTGGATCATTGGACCTCTTACCGTTCGTTTTCGTCGCGATCAATGACACCGCACATCGCACGCATAACGCAGAACACGGACATCAGCAGCGTCTCTAGGAATCGGCATACTTAGAGACAATATGAGTTATCGTTGCAGAGGTTCTTCTTCGCTAACACTTATAGACGCCGGTAGATAGGCAACCAACTCAACATCACCTGGTGGAGCACCTGGGAGGTAGGCAACCCATTTCTCACGCGCTTGCCGGCGATTATTTCTATTCCATTATTTTTATTCGGCTCTTATTATTTTTATTCCGGTGAATATAAATATTGGGTCGGACACATCGCGGGTCGGAGAGAGTTTCAGCGGATAACAGTGCAATATTAATATTACATGCGACATTAAAAATAATGCAGGTCGGACACCCGAAACGAATATAAATAATAAGGTCGGACAAATCAGAGGTCGGTGTAATGATATACTCCCGTAAATCACTCTGAAATTTTTTGTACACCACTCTTTTAATTTCAATTAATTTCTAACTATTTCAACTATTTCAAACCATTTCAAGACTATTTCAAACTATTTCAAGACTATTTCTCCACTATTTCAATTTCAAATATTTCAATTTATTTCAATTAATTTCAACCATTTCAAGCTATTTCAAACTATTTCAAGCCATTTCCAGCCATTTCAATCTATTTCAAGCCATTTCCATCGATTTCAAGCTATTTCAATCTATTTCAAGCCATTTCAATCTATTTCAAGGATATTTAAAACCATTTCAACGCACAAAAGGCTCTAAAAACTACATATTTCAAGACTATTTCAATCTATTTCAAGACTATTTCAAGCCATTTCAATCTATTTCAAGACTATTTCAAGCTATTTTACACTATTTCATACTATTTTACACTATTTCATACTATTTCAGAATATTTCAGGCTATTTCATTTCCATTTCTGAAAATTTGTACACCTATTTCAGAGTGATTTACCCCTCGGCTGTGCAAAACGCTTATACCAACCAACTTAAGTTAGTTGTGGGTAAGTTAGCACTAATCTGGCTGCAGGTAAAAAGTGTAACAGTGAGAAATTTTCAAACCTCACCTTTCACCTGCAGCTTATTTGGTGTTGACTGGTGCACTGTTGGGTATTGGTTGCACTGCCTCTTGAGATCAAGGTTTGTTTCTGTTCACTTCATTCTTATTTTACCTTATTTTATCTTACATTTTTAAAATGTACTTGGAATGATTGTACATGTTATTCAGGTTCTTGGAGTACTTAGTTTTTATGCAACTGGATCATATCAAACACCAACTGGACGTCATTTTGATGTTGCAGTAGCACAACCGACCCTTTGCACTTATATTGAAGAAGTAACAAATGCTCTCAATGAGGATGATGTTTTGGCCACAATGATTCGCTTCCCTGCAAATGTGCATGAAGTGAATTTAAGTATTGAAAGGTAATTTGCTTCACTGAATTTATTAATAACCATTTCTATATTTTGGTGTGATTTAATATTTCAAATTTTCTCGTGCAGCAACCGTGCTCTAGGTGGCAAGATCAGCAATGTTGTTGGGTACACAGATGGTTCACTGATCAAAATCAAGAAGCCCTCCGTCGCCGACAACCGACAAGCATTCATCGGCAGAAAAAGCTTTGCCAGCATGAATGCTATGTTTGTAAGTTTGTATAACATTTCATTTACATTTAAGTTGATAAAGTGGGTTAAGGTTGATAAAGCAGTTTTTGATTGCAGACCTGTGACAGGCGGGTGTACATTATGAATGTTAATCCAAAATTACCGGGCTCGACATATGACTCCCTCATATTTCAGGGTAGTGCTCTACGCAGGAGGATGATTGGGTTGTACAGCCAGCAGCACTGTCACTTACTTGGTGAGGCTACATCGCCTTCATTCCTATTTCTTCTTGATTTTTTTCATTTCTTCTGTTGGTGGTGTAGGTTTTGTGGTGTTTTCTAGGAGACTCAGATTATGCTTTGGAGCCATGGATGTTAACCCCATTCGCGCGAGATGACCGTCCGGAGGACGATACTCCCGAATCCAGGTATAACTCAGTACACGCCAGTGACCGGAATGTTGTTGAACGATGCATTGGTTTGCTGAAGATGAAGTTTAGGTGAGAAGTGTATTTGAATGTATATGTTTAATTAGTATTGGCTAATGAAATTGTCGCATCATTTCAAACCTTCCTTACAGAGCTCTAAATGATGAGAGGGTTCTTCACTATCATTACGAGAAAGTAGCAAGACTGAGCAACGCAATTTCAACCGTCCATAACCTGGCCATACTAGGAAACATTCCTCAATTCCTGGAAGGTGACAATTTTGCTAATAACAATGTTCATGGTGGGGCGCCAGAGGATGACGATCTCCTTGCTGACAATGTCCATGGTGTACTGGCCCAGGGAAGGGCAGTTCGGGATGAAATTGTCCAAGAACTGGAGCGAAGACATAACTAGTGCCCCTATATGCCCCTTCCCCCATAGTGCAGTGCAGCGAAGACAGGACTTCATAGTGTTTAAGTGTGCTGATGCTGATGCAGCGAAGACAAGACTTCATAGTGTTCAAAGTGTGCTGATGCAGCGAAGACAGGACTTCTTAGTGTTTAAGTGTACTGATGCTCGAATAGGCTTGAGAAATACCCCATTCATGCTCCAAAATGTTTTCTAAATCCTGATAATTTGATCGATTATCATGTACTGTTATGCCATAAAAGCATTATTAAATATGCTGAAAGATAATTTGTGAATCCTAAATCATACTCCATTATGTTTGTTCTCATTTTTTATTTCCTTCTTATGACCACACCTTTCCCAACCCAAGTCCCGAGAGAGATAAAGAAAACATTGTGAATTCCAATGGCAAGGACACCGGTCAGGTGCGGCCGGGGGAAAGAGGCGTTTTCCTGAGCTCTGATTAGAGACACTAGGGAGACTCACGCCTCATTTCACATTCGGATAGACTCGGACCTGTTCGGGCCTACGACAATGCCGGCAAGTCCGCCGCCCCCACCCCCTTGGCCACAGCCTGGCAACAAAGGCTCAAGCGCGCAAGACAAAACCAACTAGCATCGCATGCGCAGTTTTTTTCAAACACTCTTCAAGAGGGTGCAAAAAATGCTGAAGCCGAAGCCAAAGCCGACCAGAAAGTCTAAGGTAACGCCAGGGAACACCAGCTCGCCGCGTGTGGCTCGAGAGCCGCGAGTTACTGTGTCTCTTTGTCGCTCCTTAGACCCGAGTTGATCCTACATCGTGGCTGGCCGCCTCGCTGGCGGTAGGGGTGCGGGCGCCGGCGACTGGTCCCTCTGGCGACCGGTCCCGGTCCCTCCACGAGCAAGGCGTCCCCGGCGGCGCAGGCGCCGGCGACCGGTCCCTCCACGAGCACGGCGCCCGTGTTGGTGCAGGCGTCGGCCACCGGTGCCTCCACGAGCACGGCGCCCGTGTTGGTGCAGGCGTCGCCCACCGGTGCCTCCACGAGCACGGCGCACCCCTCGTCCTGGCTGGCCACGGTGCGGGCGACGCAGGCTCCGCCCTCCAGTCCCTCCACGAGCAGCCTGTCGGCTTCGCCGCTGCACCCCTCTTCCTGGCTGGGAACCACGACCGCGGTGCAGGCGACGCAGGCTGCTGCCTCAACTCCCTCTATGGAATCATTGCCCAGGCTCAGGTATCCATTAAGTGTGCCTGGAACTTTCAGCCTATTATAGTTCAAAATTTTGTTTTGCAGGGACTTTTTCTGTGTTCCGCAGAAGGAAAGTGTAAGAGAAAGCTTGGCGGAAGTGAAGGTGATCATTGTATACCTTTGGCATATTGATGGCTTGAATATTGTTGAAGCTGAAGCTGTGGCCTTTATGGACAAGTTTGCGTTCTGGTCTGGCCGTGTAGTGGTCTTCCCTTGTTCAACAATGGTGGTGTGTGTATTACTCACCTATGCTGATACTCTACTCTATACCAGTAATCAGTGACCTTATAGTGTGTTTGTAGAACCTGTAAGAAATTGATAATAATTAATCGAATAATTTTTGGGAACACTGTTTATATACATACTCTAAACTATTCACATCTTACTTTGTTGATTAATGCATTAACTCTGTAATCAAAAAATGCATCGACAATGTGAGGATTATCTTGGACTAATTGTCGTCTCTCTCTAGCTGATAGTGATGCAATATCTTTATGAGTCATGAGTTTGTAGAGATCTTCCCAGTGCCCATCAGCACAACTTAAAGTGATAAAAACTGTTGGTAATCCGATTTGTTCAACCATGTCTTGCAATTCATGTGATCTGGCATTCCAGTAGGCTTTTGATCCTTTTATATTAGAAGCTTGATACATTATCTGTTTCATGGTATTTGGATTTTCTGAAATTAACTCCTTCAGTTGTGTGATGGTCATATTCTGAAATTGTTTGTTATTTCTAACAAAAATACTTCCATCAGTTAAGGCAGTCCATCTCTGCCATACATTGAATGCAAAAAATCTATAAGTTGGGTGCTGAGCAAAACGATTGTCTTTATAATTCATGAAATGTCTAAAATAATCAGCTGTTTTAACTTCTTTCAATCGTGTAGAGTGTAAATCTGCAACACCATATGGGTATAAAGTTGGAAATGCACACGGTATAAATCCAGGTGTGTTTTTTTCGTTTATAGGCTCATTACATATGCTAGCCCATTTCAGACATTTCTTAATAGCATCATCTTGATTTACAGTAATGTTGTAAGGTAATCCTGATTGATGGATATTATCACCCTCATCTTCTTCATCATTAGTGCATTCATTATTACTGAGATTATCCATTGACACACTTAAAATGTCATCAGTAACATTACCATCTTGTGGAAGCATCATTAGATTTTCTTCACTTATCTCAATATGGCTATATAATGGATTGTTAGCTTTCAACCACATCAATGCATTTCTTACTCGTCCTTGGCGAATATGAAAATCATGGTATGTCCCAGATGACTGTTCAAATTTTATGCAAATAACTGAATTTAAATCTTTAACTCTGTGAGGTAGTTGATTTGCTATTTCTTGCACATCTTGAGGAAACGATATTACGTTTCCCTTATATGCATATTGGTGCCCTTTAACTTTAAATACAGTGATTATTGGATGTACTCTAGCTATGACTTGTTCTTCTATGAAAGTCAGCCCTTTGAGTTCTTCTGGCTGTTCTCCTGGATCCATATCATTTTTGGCAGAGTATTTCCAGCATTCACTTGGAGAATGTTGACACTTCTTCTTTAAATGGTGAATTTTGTTCAAATTCGAAACCATTGTTTTCTCATTACATTGATGACAAATTCTCCACGTTAGACTTGCCATATCCTCCTCAAAAGCAAAAGCACATGCTTCTTTGGTGAAAAAATCAAATTTTTCAAATGATGAATCTGTTTAAAAATCAATACATTTCTATTTAGTATCTACATTTAAATTCTAAAATATATGATAGAATAATTTTTATTTTTTACCTATCCACTTTTGAATATTTTGAGTATATTCCTCTATCAAAGCATTAGAGGTGAGGGGAAAATAATTTTCAGTTGGAACTGCATTTGACTTAAGACGATTCTTGTCACTACCTGTAAAGCTGTCATCATGAAAATGACTGTCACAAATATAATATTTGCTCTGCACCATATTTGGATCCAAGAATAAAACTTGACTTATTCCACATGCTATGACCCATTGTATAAATCTGAAAGCAAAAATGTTCAATCAAAAATTACTGGCTTGTCCACTATGTACAATAAATTTTTCTTTCTTCACAGTGATATACCTTTGCAAATTATCAACATCAATTTGTTGATGACTTTCAATTGTTCTAAAAATTTTTGGAAAACAAAACATAGAATGCTCCTTGTTTGTACTATAACTAGTGATGTGCGAAGTGCCTTTTTCAAAAGTCGAATCGAATCGAATCGAATTTCTGAAAATTACCCCGAATCGAATCGAATCGAATCACATTTTTTTCCCCCGAAGCGAATCGAATCGAAGGTCCCCACTTCAAATCCGAATCGAATCGAATCCATTCCAATCAATTTAAATGCACTAAAATTTATACGCAACGCTCTGCAGAGAAAATTTGTACGAGGGATGTAGATGTTATCTGCAACGAATAACCACAATTATATCCTGAGTCACGAGAAACTTTTTTATTCCTCCTGAGGAAATGTTAAGGCGAGAAGGTTGGGCGCAGGCGTGCTGCGCGCGCAGCCGCTTCGAATTTGTACGTGGAGAAATTCCTGTCTTCGAATCCATCGATATCGAACCTGATTGATTCGAATTCGATCCGAATCGAAGGGGTACTGATTCGATTCGATTCGATTCGAATTCGAAGGATTCGCACATCACTAACTATAACACTGCTGCATACAGCATACTAATTTAACTTTTCTTTCATCTTTGATAATACTATGAGTGGTGTACTTTTCATCTTCATTATATTGAGTATGCAGAATGTCATCTTTATGTTCAATGTACTCAACTGTACTACATGTAGCTTTTGCATAATTATGGTCATTGTATATTAGCTCCTTATCATTTGTAAAATGTGGCTTTGTAATTTCATCACGTTCACTTAAAGTAACCTGGAACATACAAATAATGTGTAGAAAAGTGTCTTTTTAACAAGTCAAAACTATAACACCATTCTCCTCAATTATTGTTGCTTTTATATTTTCCAAAATTATTATATGTTTTACTACAATGCGCTGATACATTTTAATTCTAAATCTAATATGATAGGTGATGGGTCCCGTGTTCCATTGGAGGGCCACCTTTAAAACATCAGTTTAAATTTATAATAATACTAACTTGACCATCAGATGTACTACTGGATGCTTCTTGCATAGTTTCTTTTACTGTCGGTACAGCACCATTTTTTAAGCGCTTCTTCAGTGCATTTGTATAATCACTTGTAGTAAAATGCCTTGTACAGATAAAAAAATTTTCATGCAACATATATGTTGGCTGTGCAGATACCCTCTCATTTTCACAAAAATTTACCCATTTTTCAATTCTGTAATACAATAATAGCTACTTAGTAATAGTTATTCCTACATTTAATCACTCGTGGTGGTTTATATATTTTTCTCCCTTTTTATTACCTCTGGATGCTGTCTGGATTATCTATGCTTTGGTCTTTCCCACCCTTATATGTACATGGAAAAGTGTGCAAATTCTTTCTCTCTTCACATCCATTAACAGAGCACTTTCTTTTTATTACTTTACTTCGATGGTCAGTATTTACATTGACTTCAATTTTTCTCTTTAAACCAGCACTAAGTAATTGTTTGCTCAAACTCATGATTTCACCTGATTTCACAAAACTGCACACAACAAAACCAATGGTTGCCTTGACAGCAACCCTATTTAAATTTCCCCGGGGCTCCAGGGCTCCACTAATTTCTTTCACTTCTACCAACATGTGCAATTTACTGACATGTTTCTATAACTGTACTACAAATTATTTAACTATTAAAAATATCATGATTCACTATATTTTCCAAGTTTAAATAACACAAACCATGTAATAAATTTTTATAACATACTTTATTTTACAAAATGTACAACAATAAGTTTTAGCGATTAAAAACTTTCCGCGCGAAGCGCCATGACAGAAGGTACTGAAAAAACTTTACAACTTCAAACAGTGAATACAATACACATGTTACGCGCTATATATTACATCCTCACTTACTAAAACATTTAAAAGGAAATTTCATGAGTACATTTTTAATTTTTAAGGTCTTACATATTTTATTTGATAGCAATGAACATTTCTTATTTATAGTTTTGCGATGATGCCTACCCTGTAAAAGACCGCACGGAGAGCATCGTCCGTCTGAAAGCCACGCAAGTATGGCTGCTCGATAAGTCAAGGAAAGATAGGTTAAGGCCGCCTCAGCCAATTATCCGTGAGTTAACTACGCAAAATTTGCAATTAATCTGACGAATGAACAATTATCGTCGTCAACCTACAAACAATTTGCAGACCAAAATTTCGCCTCGGGGAGGCTGGGACCATCTGCAGCTCCGAGAACTGGTCGGGCGCGCGCCGGGTTCGTTGCAGCTCGAGGCTCTAAGGATGACACGGGGACGCTAAATCAACAGACGACGTGACGGCATGGCAACATGTTTGTCCAAGCTGCAACTACCCACCAAAAGTCGTCAGGTGTGAAGCACTTAAAACTTGAAAGTAACGATTCGAGCCACGACCAGACGAGCGAGGAGAGAGAGAGAGAGAGAGAGAGAGAGAGAGAGAGAGAGAGAGAGAGAGAGAGAGAGAGAGAGAGAGAGAGAGAGAGAGAGAGAGAGAGAGATTTTTCTTTGTCTATTAGGATCGATTAGTGTATATCTTAATCAAAATCTCTGAGTGTGACCGAAGAGCGCTATAAGCTTCGCTCGCTGAGCTATACAATGGTACCTTAATTCAAAAACATTCGTGAGCTCATGTAAATCTAAATGCTTGTCGAAGAAAAAGTAATTATTTACTTTTGCTCACGTATGTTTTTATTAGGTGGCATTTTCCAAAGAAGTTGGCAAACATGTTGCGCGAGCGGCTCGGCTGCTATCCCAACTTTCCGACAAAACGTGAGTTTACTTGGAAAATAGTATGGCACAGAAACAGTTCCTTCATCACGGTGTCTCGTACACTGTAAAACTTTCCGTAGTAAATTTCGGTATGGGCTACGGAACGCGCTCTTGTAGTTCTTACGGATTGTCCGCACCTCCAAAATACTGAAAAAAAAACCTACTTGAAAATTTCGGGCGATGTCATACCTGTCGAACAGTCATCATTAAAAGTCATCATTAAAACAGTCATCATTTCAGGTACACTGGAAAAACAAAGGTAGGACCTAATGCCTTTAAAAGGTGCTATTCTCTAGTGCCTTTAGAAAAGCGCGATTGTGTGCAAAGGCACTAAAATATAGCACCTTTCGGCTAAGTTAGTGCCTCTGTAGGGGTGCTGTTTGAATAATGCCTTTGTAAGGGCACTATTGCGAGTAGCACCCCTAAAAGGGTGTTATGTCCTACCTTTGTTCTTCCAGTGCAAATACACAGCATGGGTCTTTAGTAAATAGACTAGTACATCCTGAAAGTACGGCCAGGCCCTTACATACATTTGTACGGTCTTGCATACTTGAGAAACGCCAAAAAACCGTCAAAATTTCTTGTGTTATTTTTAACATGATGAGCAAGTTCGTAAAGTAATTAATGAGACGTAAAGCTAGCCGCTGTGAGAGTCGTCGCCTACGATTTAGTGAGGCGACTCTAGGAGCAACCAGCCCCCACTACTGCCCGCTGTCTGAGAGAGAGAAGCATTGGGAGCGAGTGAGACAGAGCGCCCCGAGAGTGGGAAGAAAAGAGAGCGGTATGGCGTGATGGGGCTATCAGCAACAGAGGGGATTGGGGGGAAGGCCGCGCGCTCGGCGACTCTCGGAGCGGGTACTGTAAACATATATAAGGGAAGACACGTGGGGGTCAGTAGTTTGCAGCTCGAGGTTTGCTCGCGGTGCAACATGAATGCCAGGCGGGTGGTTCGTGGAAATGCGTCAGGTACAGTACATTATATTTTGCAAGTCAAATGCCGAGGAGTGAATCAATCTGAAATTTTTTCGCACACCACTATTTTACTCTAAATTAATTTCAAACTATATCAACTATTTCAAACTATTTCAAACCATTTCAAACTTTTTCAAGACTATTTCAAGACTATTTCAAACTATTTCAAGACTATTTCAAACTATTTCAAGACTATTTCACCACTATTTCAATTTGAAATATTTCAATTAATTTCAAACTATTGTAACGATTTTGAACTTTTTCAAGATTTTTTTTCAAACCATTTCAGACTATTTCAAACTGTTTGCCGTTTTTCGGACGCTAAATGTAAGGGAAAAATAAGTCATATCAACCACCACGCTGCGGTAAAGACGAGGGGCTTACCACTGAAAAATATCTTTGTAGATTTACGATACATTCTGTGAATTATGATCAACGAAATATGTTGTAAGTTTGAGACGGATCTTTTTCACCCGTGAATAAATTTCAAGCAGATAAGTGGTGCTTGTAATTTTAGGATTTGAAATTGTACTTTTACAACAGCCGCCTTCCGCGGAAAATTTTCCAGTAAACTTACGATTATTTTTCACAGTGCTCTGGTTATCATGTGTACCCTTTGTCCGGTAATCAATGGTAGTCTTATCCCATTAAACATTCCTGTTTTCTTTGTTTTTCACGCCATTTTTGGATTTCCGTCAAATACGCTTTGATTAGAATCGAGACATTCGACTTCGCACCTAGCTTCAAATGAATAGCAGCTATATTACAAAGTCTCTACGCGAGGGATCCATCGCTCGGTTCAGTAGCGTACGTACACACGATTGCTGATTACCAGTTCTCAGTAAAATTTTTGAAGTTGACGTTGAAATTTATGTTGTTTCTTGCAGAGTATGGAGATTTTACGCTGTAGTGAACACTGTTAAAAACTTCATTGTATTTCTACAAATAATGTTGCCCACTTTTTTTTACAAATCAATGTTTATAAAAGTACTAATTGAAAGAAAAGAAAACAATTGCAGACATGTTGTAAAAATTGATACTCTGAGATCTTTAATAAGCAAACGCTGATATTAATTTTAGAATAATACTTTTTTCTGTGTATGTCTTTTCTAGACGTTCCACTTACCACCTGGCGTGGTTCAAGGTCGTGTACACACTAAATTTTTATGAACTTCTATGTGCATGCTACTGTTGCGCATAGTTGCAATACATAACTATAGACAATTTTGTTTGTAATTATATACAATTTGACTCATCTGTTTGTAGTTATGAATAAAAATTATACGGAAGAACAGCATGCATGTAGGAATTCATATTTATGAATGATTGAGTAAAAAACTTGTTCATAACAATTTAGTGTGTAGGCAGGGGGAGGGGCGGTGCCATTTGGGTTGCGTACATACAGGGGTTTTGGAGCCCAAGTTGCGTACCTTTCAGGCGGTCCACTACTCCACTATAGTCCGAATGGGGAGGGGGGGGGGGGGGCTCTTCAAATTTTGATCAAAAATGTCAGGAATGTGATACAAATTCCAAAAATCTGTATTTTTTTTGGGGGGGGGGTGGGGGGGGGGGGTTTGATAGCAATTGGAAAATTGCGATCATTCCTCACATTTCCGATTGAGTGATCACAATTTTACAATCCAGTATTGCACAATTACAAAGCTTCCTAATTTTCACACCACCGCTTCTAATTTTCGGATCCCACTTAGTAATTTTTACAAAATAGTTATGAAATTTAAAACCACATTTAAAATAAACAATATTATTAAATTTCAAAACCACGTGTCTGAAAAGAATGTTCGTGCGGACCGAAGGCCCGACCAATCACCAGCCAAGAAGGTGCTTCGCGTTACTTTACGGTCGGTCATAAAGGACAAGCAGGCACGCTCTGTACCAAACAGCAATGCAAAGCGGAGCTGGCATCGTTGTTTAGCGGAAAGGCGGGCCTGCTTGTTGAAAGTATTTCTATGGAAAAGTGATGCTGGATATGAGGTTTCGCTTTCGCAAAGAGGCGCACTGAGGCGAGTAAACTTACATTTTTGCAGTTTTGCACGATGTTTTTTTCTGGGGCTGCATTCTTACGGTTACCTTTCTGAACGGCCCACACACGGTTCACGCTGCTGTTGACGAGACGGCTGTCCGAGGCTCTTCGCCGGTAAGCATACTTCATATCAAATATTGATGAGAACATTATTGGACGGGATGTCAAATAAGAAAACTAACCAAATGGCCGTGCTGAAATAACAATAATGTCAAACTCTACGTCAAAGTACGGAAAAATTACGGTCCAGACCGTAGGTAAACCGTAAATAGGTACGGTATTTTTTACTGTAGGGGGAATCGTGTCCTAGTGGACTCGCTGTGATGTACAGAACTTTTCCTGGGAATCCCTGGCCTCCTGGAAATTAGCTGGGTACCCCCTGGAATATTTTCGTACCATTTGGGACCCTTTTTTTTTTCGCCCTGGGAACGCCGGGAACTGTTCAAACTGTGTGATGTGATGGCTCATTCTTGTTTAAAATGGTTGAATGTTTGTGATGTCGCTTTCTAGGATGTTATCGCTAAGTTCCATGGTTTTTCCTCTGAGCGCCACTCGGTTACCACCAAAGATGGCTATATCCTTGATCTCTTCAGGCTCCCTGGTAGCAACTCTCAGGGGAGCAGTCCGCGCCCTGCGGTTCTGTTGGTGTCTGGAATATTTTGCAACGCCGCATCATGGTTCCTCAACAACAACAACTCATTGCGTACGTTTATTTAAAGTAATTTACCTACTGATTACAACACAACTAATTAAAAATTTAATTTTGTCGTTGATCGATTTGCTAGTTACAATGAAAGTCAAATGCGTTGTCTAATATCATATACTCTAAAATTACGAAAATGTATGCCTGTCTCTTTTTTCAAGCAGGAAATGAAGTTCCTGTTTTGTGTTCCTAAAAACGTTTTGGAGAACGAAATCAGGCTTTCCCTCCGAGTCCCACTTCAAATAATGTGTGTGTGTGTGTGTGTGTGTGTGTGTGAATGCCCACGCATTTGCTACCCTGAACACGCTTAAAATTTGCAGTAAATAATGAATACTTGTACGCACTTGGTCTTTCATAGTACGCACGGTACACACTAAACCCTCAAACATTTTTTGTGCGTGTTTATGAAGGATAACGTGCAGCCACAGTTATGCACATGGCTCTGTACATAACGGGGCGAAATAATGTACTTATTTACTTCTATAGAGTGAGATTTTTTTTTTCATCGGTCTGTTTGAGAAATATATTATGACCTCGCCCGGATGAAGTGTAAACTAAATCATCATGCATTCTGCTGTACATAAACATGCAGGATTTAAAACAACCATAAGACTATGCACAATTTGTGCATAGTTATGCAAAATTGTGCATAACGATGCGAAAATCGTGCATGAAAATTGTGCACGCTCTCGGCCTAAGCATTTCTACCGGGTTTCAACAGCTTACCTTCTCGCTGATGCGGGCTTTGACGTGTGGGCTGCTTCAGGCCGTGGTGTACGCTATTCCCGCAGGCACATATCACTCTCCAATTCTTCAAGAGCTTTCTGGAATTACAGGTAAATGAATCCAATAATAAAAAATTTCAATCCAGATTGGAATTGAAAGCAGATGATACATTCTATTGCTTCATGTTTTTTTTTTTATTTACGTTGGTCGGCATATTTAATTTAATTGTATCTGGAGTGTCGAAGCTAGAGTGTACTTGGGACGATAAAAATTAAAATAGGTAAGGTTTTCTTCATTTTAAAACTATTAGGGATGCTGGGTCGCTGAGTCCAAAGCGTCCAAATGTCCGAGCGAGCATTGTTGATCGGCCGTTGCGGCAGCGGCAACTGCAAAGCATTGTCGCGCGAGCGAGCGAGCGAGCGCGCGGGCGACACAATCCCCCCTGTATAATATTCTGCCACACTCGCCACTCGCTTTATGAGAGTACAAGCTAGCTGATACATTATCTTACGTTAAGTAATTGTCATTTAAGTTAAGGCTAGCTAGAATGTATCATCTGCTAAAAATCTCAATCCAGATCGGAAATGAAAGCAGATGATATATTTTGTTGTTTATATTTTTACGTTTACGTCGGTTGTCCTATTTAGTTCAATTCTATCTCAGGTGTCCAAGCTGGATGGTTGCTGGGTCCATAGAAAGTAGAATAGGTGAAGTTTCCTTCATTTTAAAGCTAATAGGTGACGGGGGACGGGTCACTGAGTCCAAAGGTCCGAGCGAGCATTGTTGTTCGGCCGCTGCGGCAGCGGCTACTGCTGGGCACCGTCGTCGGTGCGCGAGCGAGCGAAGAGAGGCGAAGCGACACAATTCCCCCTGTATAATATTCTGCCACAAGGACGTTTTTGTGCGAGCGTAGCTTCAGGCACGTAATAAGCCCTTCGCTAGAGGGGGGCGGTGCGCGGGTTGTCTACCTTTCAGGGGCGGGTAGTGAAACGGTAAAAGTTTTTCCACATGCAGCATTTTACACATTTTGCTCACTAGTGGGGATAAAAAGGGGGTTTTAAATGTAAATAAACGGTTTTGTAAATTTAGTTGACTTATTATTACAATCCAGGTAAGTCAAATTATCAGTGCTACATGTCAAAGAGCAAGCTTTCGTTGCTGGAAGGGGGCGGGCGGCGCGCGCGGAGCGAGTAGCACGGCCAGCCTGCTCTGTCAGCAGGCGGGGACTCGGCTTGGCGGCTCGGCTCGGCTGGTTCGGCGCTCGCACTGTAAAGTGCTTTCAAAGAATTGGTTCGTATTGCAAACTATTTTCTTTGTAAGTTGCAAAGAATTTTGAACATTGTATTACGAACTAATTCTTCTTAAGCTTACGAACTATTTCTTTGTATTACAAACAAATAGTTTGTAAGAATTCTAGTAGCTTGCAAAGAAGTTCTTTGCAATACGAGCAATTTCTTCGTGATACGAATATTAAAAATTCTTTGCAACGTTGCAAGGAATTTAGTTTGCAAGCATTTTACAGTGCGGCGCTCGCCTCGGCTAAGCAGTGCGCCTGCAGCGTGTCATCGGGTCGTCACGCGGACCGCCTTCCGGGCAAGCCCTTAGTTGTTTTGCAGACAGAAGCCAAGTAGCCTAGGGAGAGGCGGGCCCTTCGGGCCCACGTTTTGCATTGCCGCTGGCCCGACAGGGGGGGGTCGCCCCTCCGCCCCCCCCCCCTCCTTATTACGTGCCTGCACTGTAATTTTAAAGGAAACACATGTTGCCTTAAATCGGCGACACATTAATGTGTTTCCTTTATCGGCGACAATTTTGTCGCCAAAACCTCCGCGTGTCGCCGAAAAAGGTCACATGCGTCTCCGTTTCGGTGACACACGGAGCTTTTGGCGACAAAATTGTCGCCGAAAAAGGTCACACATTTATGTGTCGCCGAAAAAAGGTCACAAATTTGGGCAGTTTCCTTTTGCGATGTGTCGCCACAAAAGGACACAAATTTGTCGCCCTTTGAGTTACAGTGTGCGTAGTTTACGTGAAACAAGTCTTACATAATGTCTGTAAATACGCAAGAATTTTTTTTTCAGGTATTGAAGAAATCTTACGTAAGTTACGCATGCACAACTACGTACTGTAATTTAGGGGTGTACTCTGAGAGTACATAGGCGTATGGTACATAAAACAGAGCGCCTTCAGGCATACTCTCAGAGCACGCTTCGACGTACTCTCAGAGTACGCCTTAGGCGTATTAATCTGACACGTATCATTGCATGCATGCATGCATAGCACCTGATAGCACAGCAACCGAGTCGACAAAGACGCCACACAAGGCGCCGCGTTCCATATGCAGACACCTCTGGGCTGTGTTGTGGGAATGCTATGCTTTGTATGTCATGATAAAGATGTGCCAGATCACAGATCAATACGCCTAGGCGTACTCTGAGAGTACGCCTTAAGGCGCTCTGTTTTCTGTAGCTTACGCCTATGGCGTACTTAGAGATGAGCGAACAGGCCAGTTCGAATTTGAACGAACTCGAACAAAATTGGTCTAAAATTCTTCGAACGAACACGAACACGAACAACCATTTTTTTCTTCGAACGAACCGAACTGAACAAACTACTGTTCATATTCGAACGAACACGAACAATTAATAGTTTTTAACTATTCTGTCTAAAATGTAGCTTTCCGTCACATTTTTCAATTTACCTTTGGTATATTAGTAATTAGCATTCACAGGTCAGCGCTCGACCAATCAGAGAGCGGCATTTTCCGCGCGCGCTTCTCACCGGCATTTTCGAAAATTTAGAGAGGGATTGACCAGGTCGGTTTTGTTCGGCGACGAAAATTTGTTCGATCAGTCCACGAACATTTCGGATCCGAACACCTTGCGTTCGTGTTCGAACGAACACGAACAGTTCGCTGTTCGTTCGAGTTCGTTCGACTGCGAACATGTTCGCTCATCTCTAGGCGTACTCTCAGCGTACACCCCTAAATTACAGTGTATGTAAGCTACGTATGAATAAATGAAAAAGGAGACGCTTTGTGGCACTTGACCGAACGCCAATTTTAAAACCTTGCGAGCAAATGATACAAAGAAGTTGAAAGCTTTGCATTGCGAATAAAAAGTTCGCATTACGAAGAAAATAACTCGCAAAGCTTCGCAAGCTTACGAACTTTTCCCGCCTTACAAACTTAGTTTGTAAGTTGCGAAGTAATTGGTTGCTTCGCATAATTGTGAAGTAATTCCTCGCAAACTTACCAACTATATTGTTTGTAATACGACCTTTTTCGCAAAGTTCTAACAGTGCGCCGGCAAGCCAAGTAGGAACCGACACGCCCCCTGCCGAACGGAGTTGCCAGCGTAGCACAACAAAGCTGGCAAAAAAGGGTTCCTATTACAGAGAAGCTCGTCAGAGGACACTTATTTCTAACAGTGGTGTTAACATACCGGCGTGAATTCTGACATCTCAGCCTTGGCTTATTTTTAGTTATCACGAAGAAGGGCTTTATGACGTCCCAGCGCTTATTGACTAGAGGCTGGTGGGGGGCGGCGGAGGGTGCGGACGTGTTGTGTGTCGCTCTGTCTCTCTCCTCAGGTTTTGGTGGTTCAAACGCAGTTTCTTCTATAGTGTGCGGTATCCATGGATGCGCATTGTGAACGCGAGTGCGTGTGTGAAGTTTCAGTGCGATCAGTGACGCGGTTCTGGAGTTATCAGTGATTTTGTGTGATTTCGTTGCTGGAGCGACGCGGCGTCCCCCCTCAAGTGGCTACAGAGTGCGCAGCTGTGGGGCCGGGCGGGGTTTGGGGCCTCGTCGCCCGCCAGGCCGGGCCGGAGATTTTACGGTGCCGGGCGGCGTGGGCCCATGGCGTCACGATGCAGAGCAGAGCGGCCAACAACCATAGGGCGCTGTAGTGTATTTTCAGGATCAGAGGGCAGTGTCAGTGCAGTGTCCAGTGTCCAGGCTGTGATCAACACAAGTGATCTATTCAGTGTCAGTGCAGTGCCAGTGCTAGTGGTCAGTGCAGTGTCAGTGCTACGTGGAGATGAAGCCGTGTGTAGTGTAGTATGCCAGTGAACCTTGTACGAGCAGCCTGCAACCCGTGAGTACCGAGTATCAACGTTTTGGCATTCCCTGCTGGCCCACACGCGGCGTGGCGTCCCCAAACCACGCCAGACGCAGCCTCTACCCCTCGCCCCCCCCCTTCCCTCCCCCGCACGGCTGGAAGCAGAGCGCCTGTTTTGTTTTATTTTCCTACACATTCACAGCCTACCCCGCTGCCCCCTCCCCCGCCCCTACGCAGCCCTGCAGTCGCCTAGTGTGGAGCGGGGCGGGGATGGGGCCCGGCGGGGCCCGGCGGGGCACCAGCGCCCGGCAGGGGCCGAGGGGAGGGGAGGGGCGGGGGAGGCAGCGCGCCGAACGGATCCTAGAGCTGTCGATGTCACTGCTCATTGTTCTCTTTTCTAGCATCATCTTGGCCGGGGCATGCCGGGTATGCGGGAAACTCCTTCTCTCACAGCACTAAAATTATTATTCTAGCACCCAACTGATATAGCCGTCACCCGCCACCAGGCCCCGCAACGGCATGCCGCGCTCCGAGCTAACTGCCCTCTAGTAGATAGTCAGCAGCCGGGTGTAATCACAGTGACCTGTACCCAAACACATATGTACTAACCTCCCCCTCTTGCAGGCCCCCACACGATACCATACCGAAATTCCGGAAAATCTGACCGTCAGTTGCGGCTGGCGGGCGGGACCCCTGAATTTAGGAATGGCTCCCTCTTCCATGGTGTAGCGCTCTAAAGAGGGTGTAAGGAAAGGCCATAACACTACGGTGGGCGGCCATGGACCTTCGAGTGCTGCACCCACCTAAAATTCTCTCCTTTTACTGTGACCACACCTGGGCGGCACATTGCGCGCTGTCTAGGATGTCGGACACGCGGGTGGCCTCACTGCCCGCACCGTGCTGGTGATCCAAGGGGAGGGCGAGGCACGCCGGCCCAAACCGTAGGAACCCACGCGGAATACCGCCACTAGGCGACGGTGACTAGCGGAGCACCTGCGCACCACCAGCCCGTGCTAAACCAGAGTGCTGAGGGCGAACAGAGATATGGTGCGTGGGGCTTAGCCGCGAACTCACGGAGACTTAGCAATAGCTGGTCTCGGGGGATGGTCCGGTCACGGACTGGCGGCTTTGCCAAAGTTATTGGTGTCTTAAGTTCACAATGAACTGCCGTCGTTATAACCCAAGTTGAAGTTGAAGTTGAAGCGCTTATTGACTACGTCATCGAGCATACCGAAAGGCCCAAATTGCAGTTTGTGGGCTACTCCATGGGAGCCGCTTTGTACCTTGTGGCCACAAGTATGTTGCCGGTCTACCGTGACCGTGTGAGCCACGTCTACCTCCTAGCGCCTGCCGTCTACCTTACTTACTCTACCAGTGTTTTCGTCCGATCGTTCCCTGTTCTCGGGGTAAGTAAGAAACCTCACTGTTAAAACAGTTTGTCACCTAATGATTTTCTGTATGACGAGACTCTTGATTGAAAACAAAAGAATTAGTTTTACAAAACTTGTTTTGGACTGCTCGATTGCCATACATATTGAGTGATAATTGATAAAATTAATATATCGAAATGTACCAGTGAAAGTTTAGTAAACAGCAAGTTTTTGCAGACGGGGTGGGATGGGTGAATCCGAGTCGTGGGTTAATCAAAGAGAGGTGCAATTAATTAAAAGCTGAGCTTAAATAAACAAGCATACACGGAAAAAAAATACCAATGTTACCATAGCTTACGCATAGGCTGATATCGTGACAAGCAATTTATAAGCTACCGTAGCAAAAAGTTAGCTTTCGTAGTCAAATATTAGCTGTGACAACTAATGCCCAACTGGATTTGTCAAAGACGTTTGTTGCTAGAGATGATGTCACATTAGCTCCTGCAGCGATGCATTAGCTCTCAGAGCTTATGTGTCACTACCACAACAAACTTTTCGCTACAGTAGCCTAAACTGCTGCTTGTCACGGGTCACGGTATCAGCCGACACGTAAGCTAATGTAGCTTACATTAGGTTCTGATAACCTATCTTTTTTTCCGTGTACTGCTAGGCTTTCCTCTAAATTGATGTACACTTTAAAATTTTAAGTCGTCACATTACGACAAAGTCAGTGCTTAATTTTTGTCTTGAAAGGTTCGTCACAAGGGGTGAGATAAGTTTAAAATGACAAGTCTGCTTTGAAGCGGGCAAGTCCAAAATGCGCATTAAATTAATAGAGAGAAAAATTTAAAACTGCTATGTGTTCCTTGATCTTTTAAGAACACGTAGCAATTTTTACTTTTTCTCTACTATCAATATAAGTGATCTTACAATTGAAAGAAGGCAGCGCTGCAGAGAGCGCCAGAAAAGGAGATAGGCTAGTCTCTCGGAGCGGCGAAGCAGATAGGCTAGTCTTTCGGAGCGGCGCGTTAGATAGGATGTTGTTGCACGGGCACGTCGACTTATGGAGATAAGTCGATACATTCACTGTTTCCGTAAAGGCGACAATATTCATGTCCTCTTGTGTCGACACACTTTGAAAAGGCGACACCTGAGATGTTGCCTTTAAACAAGGCAACAAATTTGTCGACAGTAAAAATCCAGCACTATTACATTTAAATTAATATGAATCATTTACTGTACGTCTTAATAAAAATTAACAGTTTAATTCTTATGGGAAATAAATAATTACGGTCCATGATATCAAGTGAAATGAAACTAATTTACTGTCTGTCTCAAGGATTAACTGTGCAAAAGGGTATAAGTCAACAAAACTTTTTTCACCACCTGCATCAAACAGAGTCAGCTCTGCTTAACTCTTTTTGCTTTTGGTTAAAATTTGATGACTTTGGGGATAAGTCGACTTACCCCCTTTTGCCATCCGATATTAACCGTATATTACAAATTAAGTCGAGTTAACTCCCTTTTCAAACCACAATATCTTCTATATTATAGGATATTTTCCTATAATACATATTAGGCAGCCAGATGCAGACTAAAGTACAATATAACATGTCATAAAAATCTCATCTTGGGGGTAAGTCAAATTATCTCCTGCTTCCGCTTCACAGCTCAAATGGTTCATCAAAGTGTGACGAACTTTGCATGCCATGGGACGAATGTTGCATGTCATGTGATGAAATGCACCGTAATTTTTTTTTTTACTGGTACTCCCAGAAAAGACTTTACAGTACTTTTTTTTTAAAATACCCAGGAACTTTCCTGGAAAATTACTTTCTTTCCTGGGAGTCCCAGGGAACAGATTTACCGTATGTGTATGTCATGTGACGATGGTTTCATCACAGTTCTTGTAACGAAATATTCATAGCTATATTTATCGTCACTTGCCAATTCCGTTTAACAGTGCAATAATCTTGATCTACTTTTACCCTTACTTTCATATGAAATCATCAGGCGCTAGACAACCTTCTGACGCCTGGTGAGCTTAGTTTTGAAGACCCAGCAGTCCGTACAATTCTTCAGCAAGTTTGCTCCGCTGCAGTGACCGACTCTGTCTGCGCAGCTTTGCTAGGCACGCGAACACCAGATCAGTCAGAGGTAAGCGACTGCAATATTGTAGTCATATGTTGCTATTGTGTATTTCAAAATGACCGCCACTTATTCTTTTGTTCATTACGATTGTCTCTTGTTGACTTGAAGAATAAAGCGCTAGTCTGGTTCCAGGAGTCAATAGGTCAGATATAATAAGTGCCCCTGTCCCCCCCATCAAAGACTATAGAAGAATTATAAACTAAAAGCTTGGATTTTTGATCTCTGAAGATAGGATAGTTTCCTTTAGAGCACTAAACCTTTTTAAAACAAAAAAAACAGGTTTCCCACTTTTTCGGGCTTTTCCACTTTTTGTTTTCCTGTCCGAGAGTAATGAGCACAAGAAGAATAGTGCTTTTTGGATATTTAAAAAAAAAAAATCTTTTGCTAGTAGCGTGAAGTGGAATACACAATTCATCTTGTAAGTGTTCAGCTGGACAAAGGTGCAGTTGTAAGTATTCAAATGCCCCGTGCAACACCTCTGTTGTTAGTTGCAAGTGTACATGCAACTGCTGAGCTGCGTGCTTGCAAGTGTTAGACTGAAAACTGCACTCATACAAGCACACTTGGCTTAACAGTCAAAATATTTCCTTCGGAGACATTCCCACTGACACTTCCACGCAAAGCAAAAAATGTTCTACGCCTATCCATGCGTGGAATTCTAATTATGTTGACACATACTTGGTTCACGCCTCCTTGAGGTGAACATTTTGTGTTGCACTTCCATGCGTGGAGCTGCCGTGTTTCGCGCTTCTTTGCGTTGAAGACTTTGTTCCACGCAGCCTTGCGTATGAATGTTCCACACTTGAATTCGCAGTGTAGTGTCCTACAGACTCAGAAAACATGCATAAGCGATCTCCTGGTGGCGACATTCCGACATTACTAGGAAAGGATAAGTCCAATTTACAGTTTTAGCTATAATTGATGACCCATGTCACTGCTTAAAGTCCGTAAGAACGTCGGGTTTCGCTTAAATAAACCACATATCATTCTCAGCGGTGTCGAAAACTTTCGGGGTAGTCCTTGTTTAGTCTTCAAGTGCTTTCAAATCATACCTAGCGAGCGAAATACTTCGATGGGCGCGGGCCGGGACGGAGTGGGACAAAAAGCGGAACGGAGCCGGACGGTTTCATTCGATTATCTCGCATCTTAGCTAATAAAAGATATGGCAGCGTTGAAGGTGTATGTATATCCCACAGATGAAGGATGAAATTATCTTTCAGAACCAATATTTTAAGACAGTGAAACTACCTTTGATTTAAAATCAAATGACACTGTAAATATTATAGTTACATTTCTCACCCGTATTGAGCGAAGTATTTCTGCATCGCTCAATTAGAGTGAGGTTCGCTAACACGACTCAAAACGAGTCTTTTCTGATATTTTCAAATCGCTCCATTAGAGTGATGTTGACTTAGATGACTCAAAAAGAGTATAGCAAATCGCCGAAAACGTCGTCAAAATGACTGTGATAGAGCGATGTCGATCCGACTCGCTCTTCCCTGGAGCAAGAAAATATGGTACAGAAAAGTCGCTCTTCCAAGATCGACAAAGGTGACTCCTCCAGTTACAGTGGACACATACTTTTTGATTTTTGTTTGGACACGCTCTGTTTTCTACAGAAAAAACATGTGTCCGGTCAGTACAAATTATTTTCATGGGCCAGAATTGTTAGTTAAAATGATGTCGACGGGAAGATTTACTACTTTCACAAAGGATATTAGAGAAGATTTCAACGGAATAAGGCGCTTTGAATGGCGTAGCCTCTCATTTGCCAAGTCCGTAAGAAGATTAAAATTGACTGCATTTTTTTTTATTATTATTTAATTTTTTTTTTGAATAAATGCATTAGGACTGTTTTCCTATCGTTTCCTCGTTATCAAATTTTAAAAATAGCGATTCGCTGAGCACTGTGGTTTGATTTTACCGTGAAAATGCCATGGGAATAAAAACGGCGGCTTGGGCATACACTCTAAAAATTTCGGTCATTTGAAAACGAAGATTGGTTGATTAATTTTTCAAACAAAGCACATCGTTTTAAAACGAAGATTGCGCTGTTCTGAAATGACAATTCTTAAAATATTCAAAAGAATTACTTTGTGTTATAAGCCCAGAACGGACCATTTTTCAGCCTCCAATTTGTTGTATTTCGACTTTAAATTGATGTTTCAACTGATTCCAGCCCATGCTAACATATAAATATCCGAGTTTTAGCCAAAAACTGAACTTATGAAATGTCGTTTGAAAACAATTTACTTTGTTTGAAGCGTGAATTTCAAATGTCGTTTTAAAACAACATATTTTAACAGTGTAGGGAACACTGTAAAAAATGAGAACCCAAAACGGTGCCAGGTACGGTGCACCGTACCTGCGAAATTGAAAAATGATACGGTGAGCAAAGTACGGAGAGACCGTACCCACTGAATTTATACTACGGAGCCGTGAAACGGCCTCACCGTACCGACTAAAGTGGTACGGAAGAACCGTTTTCGAGCTCCATAGCACGCAAACCGAGGTACGGTTGACCGTTCTTAGCGCCGTATCAGGTACGGTAACCAGCGGAAATTAATTAGCGGTTGCTAACCGTCATCTCACCGTTATTATTTTTTACAGTGAACGCGTGCGCTGGTCAAAGTATATTGATTGCTT
>JAWJED010000041.1:366009-512552 GCA_033675135.1 Frankliniella intonsa | reverse complement strand
TTAGCATTCTAGTTTGATTTTGGTGTCGCACGCACTGGTCAGTGTGCAATAAGCGTCGGACGAACCAGTCGGTAGGCACTAGGATGGGAGAATCCATCTGCTGTAGCAGAATGCGCAAGCAGGCCCGCCCTACCGCCAAACGACGTTGCCTGCTACGCTGGTAACACCGTTCGGAAGGGCGCGTGCCTGGTTGGCCTGCCGGCGGCATACGGTCGGGCCTTCGGCCCGACCCAAAAGTCACAAAGCGTCTTCTTGGCTTTTAAGTTATTGGGCCTTTGGCCCGTACAGGCATTCCTTTTAGGAACACTGAAAGCTTGTAACGGTGGATCACCGTGACTACAGACCTCCCTTCTGCTTTGAAAACGCACTAGTTGAGGAGTTTAATATTCGTGTTTTCGAAATGGTTACTTATTCCGTACAACGCCCGAAATTTCAGTTTATTAAGCTTCAAAATTACGCAAAACCCACTACACGACATCCATTATTAGACACATTAGTACAGCACACACCTACACAACTGGAAAAAAATTAAAACAGATAACTTTGAAATGATTTGAATGCCACAGATTAAAATTCAAAACTTATTCAAGAGGCTGAGTGCAAACATAACTATATTAGAATGTATGGAGAGCGAAAAGTTCATGAAACAGGTTGCTACCAAACTAACAGACAAAACATAAAACATGGGTTTCATTCTTTGTAAAAACTAAGATGATCAGCCAAAAAGTAAAGAACAAGGAGTAAAGAATGCAAAAAAAAACAACACTATCAATAAGTTCATATAACAGTGGAGAATCGTTCTTTACACACACAAACCATTGGAAAGGTATACATGACGAATGACAGTTGTACAGTTTTGATCGTTGTCTGCTTGACTCCGTGATCTATGAATCCATAACATACTTCGTATGAACTCTTCCAAGGACTCGGTTCTCACAGTGCACTACATTTGTATTCCCCGGGACCCCCCCCCCCCCCTGCCTTCCTACCACACTTTACATTTTCCTATTTTCTCTGCTGCATCGCAAACTTGCACCAAGTACCCAGGCTTAGTCGGTTTGTTCAAAACCATATATGAGTGGCTAGCTGGTGCAGGGGAGAAAGGTGGTACTGGTACGTTGTACGTTGGATCAACACGAGACCACCGTACTGTTTTAGGTTGGCATTGAAATAGCTGTGTCGGTCGAACTCTGAGTAAACTTGTATTTGGTAATGACTGGCATAAAGTTGGCGGGGAAAAAATCCCCGCGGGGAATTTTCCACAAACATAAAGAAAAATCAGTTATTTTCACATGTATGGTCTCTTTTGACCAGCATAGGAAGGATCCTGGGGCTCAAAGTGTTAAAATTTGAACGCTTTTTCGAACGGTTTTTTTTTCCATTGCTTGGTAAAAATCTAAAAATGTCAAAATCGGTTTCCGGGGGTCAAAACAGACCTTACCTGTGAATATGAGATTTTTACCCAGCATAGGAAGGATCCTGGGGCTCAAAGTGTTAAAATTTGAACGCTTTTTTGAACGTTTTTTTTTTTCCATTGCTGGGTAAAAATCCGAAAATGTCAAAATCGGTTTCCGGGGGTCAACACAGACCTTACCTGTGAAAATGACATTTTTACCCAGCATAGGAAGGATCCTGGGGCTCAAAGTGTTAAAATTTGAACGCTTTTTCGAACGTTTTTTTTCCATTGCTGGGTAAAAATCCGAAAATGTCCAAATCGTTTCCGGGGGTCAAAACCGACCTTACCTGTGGAAATGAGAATTTTACCCAGCATAGGAAGGATCCTGGGGCTCAAAGTGTTAAAATTTGAACGATTTTTCTTTATGTTTGTGGAAAATTCCCCGCGGGGATTTTTTCCCCGCCAACTTTATGCCAGTCATTACCAAATACAAGTTTACTCAGAGTTCGACCGACACAGCTATTTCAATGCCAACCTAAAACAGTACGGTGGTCTCGTGTTGATCCAACGTACAACGTACCAGTGTCACCTTTCTCCCCTGCACCAGCTAGCCACTCATATATGGTTTTGAACAAACCGACTAAAGGGTACTTGGTGCAAGTTTGCGATGCAGCACAGAAAGTAGGAAAATGTAAAGTGTGGTAGGAAGGCAGGGTGGGGCGGGGTCCCGGGGAATACAAATGTAGTGCACTATGGTAATGCATAGTGCACTGTATCGGTGCTTGGATAGGGGGAGGGAGGGAGCGGGGAGACGCCAGGGCCATAGTAACACTATAAAGTACCGTGCAGAGGCTCACAAGAAATGAGATATCTCGAGAACGAGAAAAAATACTTTTTGTCGATAGGCGATTCATTTAGAGGACACTTCAAGCTATCTTTTGAGCCATAGAACGCCCTGTTTGGTTCCGCTCTTCGATTTGAAAACTTAATGCAAAAACTAGAAGTTTAAACAACTTTTTTCGACTTTGACAAAAAAAAAATTTCAAAAACATTTTTTCTTCCTTTTTTCTTCCTCTTTTCGAATATCAAGTCCGTTTTCGTCGAATTTTCGATGGGGCCCGGCAAATTCCGAATGTTTGGAGAGAGGCAGCATGAAAGTCGTTAGAACGTTCCTGTCTCTGTACGGCAAACGGTGCGACATTTCGAAAAAATTTCTTCGGCATGTTTTATCGTATCATAGGGCCAACAACTGACCAGAGTGCCATATTTTTCCTAGACCATGAGGGTCTGCGGTTTGCTGAGTTCGAAAATAGTTACCCTCTAGACTTTCGTTTTTAGAATTTACTTAGACTGTCTGCAGAACCACATTCGGTTAAACTGTCTCCGATCGCGTCGTGCCCCGGCAATTTGAAAATATCAAGCCCCTCGTGCTTTCGTGATCACGACAGAGAGGTGATGCAACATTCTGGAAGTTGCAGGGAAAATGGTGGGCACCCAGCCATTAATCATCTTCGATGGAAATTACTGACTAATCCACGTTAATCGGACGAAACGGTCTCAATCCATACCTCAGGTGTAAAGCGATAAATGCACACTCAAACAATGTTCTCTTACCGACATGGCGCACGAAAATCGATGGAAATACAGAAGATGAATGGTGCATGAAAACGCTGGCGATATCACCTCCCCCTTCACGCTCTCCACCACATCCACATCCACTTCAGTCCACTGAGGAAAAGGAGGTGGGGCCGGAAGTCACGATCCGTCCCGGGAGGGTAGTTCAGAGAGCTCCCTCGAGCTTCCCGCGATACTATCGAATGGGCTGCAGTGTCAACTCTCCCCATTACTGTTCGAGTTCGAGACATTTTATTTGTGTGTTATTTGGTACTCAGCATAGTAGTCACTCGTTTGGGAAGTTTCGAAGTTTTGTTCATTATTCACTTTGGTGAACAATAAATGTGCTTTATTATTAACTGAGACCAAAAGAAAAGCTGTCTGAATGTGGTTCGGCGTAGTTTGTCAGATCCTGTTATCTGTGGAAATTTCGATTCGGTACAGGAATGGGTATGGTTATGATATCTCATTTTGCTGTGATCATGCCTCGTGTAAAACATGTTATAGAGCGTTGTGTATGCGTTACAAACCGTGTATTCTTCTACGTTGATCTTACAGCTCAGCTCAGAGTCATGGGAGAACCGGGTGTGAAAGTTGGAACTTTCCTTTATCACAAGGAGGACGGATACTACTTTCACCGAAGTGCTGAACATCATGGTACATTATACCTAAAGTGCGTTAGATATGAGAGAGGTTGTCGCGCCCGGGCCAAAATTACTCCAGATGAAGGTCTTCAAGATACTGACAAATCACCAGGTCATGGCCATGAGCCGGACCCTAACTATCCTGATGAGGTAGCTCTACAGCGAGCAATCCTTGATCGATGCCGATCGCTAGAATATGTATCTTTCCGGGACATACTTGACCAAGAAGAAGCCTGGTAATGTAAATGCAATGTCAGATAAGGTCTGAGTTTTTGATAAAAACCATACTGTCTTTCAAATGGGCCTCAGTCTTTTACGTTTTTTCAAACATTAAGTGCAATTCTGGCTTTATTTTAAAATGAAAGCAAATTATTCTGGAACTTGAAAAAAATAAGGAAGAGAAAAATGCCAATAAAAAGTTTTAGTGTTCCAACATTTTGTTGGTATCTTTCCTAACATATGACTACATGCTGTATTAATAAATGCTCCATCAACTGGCTTGCAACCAGAGTTGATATCTTATTCTTCACTGTAGCAAGCTTATAAATCACTTTCTATCATGTCTCAAGTTCAGTACTCCCTGACAAAGGTAAATATTTGGACACAAATACCTTTCCCTTTAAGTTATGTGAGCTCATTCACTTTTATTTAATGACAGATAATTATTGACGTTGGTTCTGTGACAGGTTTGATTTTGAAGTTCAATCCCGAGTCACTGTTGCACGGATGCGGAATGCCATGCGTTTGGCTAGAATGCAGAACTATCCAGAACTTCGAAGTTCATCGCGACAGTTGACAAGAATTCTAAATGATGACCAATTTAGAGTTATAACTCAGACAGAAGATGGGGCTGACAACCTTTATGCGGGGTCAGTCACAGCTACCGACGGCTCACATCACAAAATGTTTGTGTCTCAGAGAATACTTAATTACTTAAAAACATCACGCGTTCTGCATAGTGATGGCACAAGGAAAGTGATTACAACAGGAGCCAATGCCAATTTCCTTGCTCAACAGGTACAACTCAAGCTCATGGTGTCACAAGCTATGGGGTACTTGGCCAGAAAGGCGGAGCTTAGTGAGAACCAAAACAAAGCACCATAACCTACACACTCTGGGCAAGTACCTCATTTTGTAGATCGGGCTTGTAATATTATCTTCCATTGGATTTTGTTTGTCAGGTGTTTCTGATTCTCACCACATGGGATTATCATGTGATTCCACTGGCTTGGGTCCTTATGGAATCCCAAAGAAATCCAGCATATGATGCTGTTTGTCAACTTTTAAGGGGATAAGTAGGAAATGACATGATTGTCGAACGAATCATTACTGATTTTGAGCCTGCCCAGAGAAATGGTTGGAGTAATAACTTTGATGCTACAGTTCAAGGGTGCCTCTGGCACTTAGTCCGTGTAAGTTAGTAATTGTTGGTGTGCATGATGATGATGATGGTGATGATGATGATGATGATGATGATGATGATGATGATGATGATGATGATGATTATTATTATTATTATTATTATTATTATTATTATTATTATTATTATTATTATTATTTCAAATTTATGAAGCTATTTATATTTTAGCTTTTCATGTAGGCATTTGTGGATGAGGCCAAAGAATTAAATCTTGGGTGGTGGATGCGTACTTTGAATGAATACCGTCTTATCATTAGGCTAGCTGGAACCTTGCCTCTACTTCCTCGACGATTGATGCGCCGTGGATTCATTCTACTGACACAAGAAGCCATGTGGGAAGGACTAGCTTTCTATAGAAGAGTGCGCCCTTTCTCAGACATTTGAATCAAAGATGGGTTAGCAACCCTATAAGAGCACAGTGGATGTGTGTCTACACTGTGAAAAATATCTTCGTACGTGTACGATATATTTCGTAATTTACCATTTACAAAATGTATCGTACATGTACAACTGCCCCGTACCACGCAATCTTGCTCGTCATTCAATTCCAAGACGATACACAGTGCTTGTAAATTTACAATCTGAAATTGTAATTGTACGACATCTTTCATGGAAAATTTTCCTGTACCCCGTACGACAATTTCTCACAGTGTACCGATCAGTCCACAGAACCAATAATGCGGCTGAGAGTCACAACAAAATCATGAAGCTACTCATGGGCACCCACCCTAACATCTCCTCATTCATAAGTAGGTACATAAGACATTCTTTCACTTTTTTACTCATTCTGTTCACATTAACTTCTTCAAGTTACTGAGTACAGAAAGAGTATTGTACTCACCACTATACTGTAGTGGTAGGATTCATCTGTAAATGTTCAATATATGCAGACAAACCAATGTGATACTTAAGAACCTTACCAAAATACTATGAGGTTGTTTTTAACTTAAGGTTAAAAATTTTGAGAAAAAACAGTTTAAGGTTGAAGGTTATAGGTTATTAGAACACTATGTCAGCAGTAATTTAATTTCCAATTCCACCCAATAAATTTGATACTTAAAAATTCATAACAAGTTTTACAAAAGAGTTATCTAAATTTATTTTAAAAATTATAAGGAATATTTAAATTAAAACAAAGAGTAATAAGCATTAATAGCTGTTGACATAACTTCATGTATATGTACTTTCAGATGAATCCCATATGTGCAAAGAACAACCTTTTCTTCTTAATATCAAACACGTCTGTCTCCTATAAAAGGAAAGCCAACACAAACAATAATTGCAATATAAAACTTCCAGATGTCTTAATCCACTTAGAGAGATGTGCGTACAGAGATTGCCAAGCCCTGGAAAATGGGAGAAGCGTCTCAAATGGCAGGAAAGCAAGTGCAGTAACAAACGACAACAGACTGCGTCGGCTGCAAAATGACCTAAATAACCCAAGAGGCCACCAGGACGAAGCAATCTGGAACTATATGAGGAGGGCGTCCGCTGTGATGCGCAATGTCTTTAATAATGCTGTTTACCACTAAAGGCTTTGCTCTATTCCTACGTATTTTTAGTGAGTGTACTTTATATGTTTCTATGAATATGTGAAACCCTTCATGTTCAAACATAATATCCTACGTGTCATTCTTTGTCCATTAGTCTTCAACTAAATTCTTATTGTCAAGCCTAAGTGCTTTTGTGTGATGGTTTTGTTCTGATCATTTTAAAGTTGTTTGACAATTGAATGAGTAACCGAATTTCTAGGCTTAGTCCTACGTATCATTGTTGGTTGATACTGTTATACCTCATTCATATTTGCGAGCCTTTGTGCTTTTGAGTGATTGTTGTGTTCTGATCATTTTTAAATTGTTTGACACTTGAATGCACAGTCCTATGTATCGTTCAATGATTCTCACATATTGTATGTTTCCATGGTTGTGAGTTAACTACTTTTGTTCTAATTTTGAGTACTGATTCCTATATTCTGAGGCCGAAATATCCTATCTAGACCCAAATTCCGTGCTAGCAATATTCTTCAATCTGGAGCAAATTTTTAAATGAAACAGCAGCGTTCTGTGTCAGCTGTTCATGATAGAGCTTAGTGATTCCTGCATCACTGTGTTTGACAGTAACTGCGTGCTCCCTTACAAGCCAACTATTGAAATCCTCAAACTTAACTGATGGATAGTTTGCAATTGGCTTTGGGGATCAAGAGTGAAAGTGAAACAGACCTGTCTCTACCCTAAGCGAGTACTCTCTTTTATTGGAATAGTCCTGGGGCGGGCAGTTGAAGCAGGGTGTTCTTATGCTCAGGAAAATTCAACTAGAGTGGGTGCAGAAATTTTCCTAGCTAGCCATGAGCGGCTCTCACCTATAGGGGGCGTTAGAGCCCGGCCCTGCCGGCCCGCCCGGATGCTGTCCAGAAAGTTGTTGCTTGCATTCCTCATCATACTTTAAAAAGCAGGGAGTAAGGTGCACTATTGTTACAAAAAGAAATCTAGTTGAATTTGATATTTTATTATCAAAATAAAAATACTAGGAATGTAAAACAGTAAAGTCAGTAAAAAGCGAGGGGGCGACCACTCTACTTTTAAGTGTACACATGATTCCCAGGAAAAATCATTCCCGTGATTCCTGGTGATTCCCAGTGATTCCCAAAGATTTTCTTGATTCCCCATGATTCCCCATGATTCCCCATGATTCCCCATGATTCCCGATGATTCCCGATGATGCCCCTTGATTCCTCGTGATTCCCGATAAATCATGTATTTTTTTAAGGCTTTTTTTTTTTATTTATCTTGAATATTTGAAGGGTACTTTTGAAAATATCTCAAACAATATCGTACAATTTTGAAATGCCAAAAATACTAAAAGTAGCTAATACCATCCTTGATTTATACTGAAAGGCTCATATCAGACATAGCATTTTACTTTCAGAGTCATAGGGATTGCGCTTTCCATCTTTCTCAACTGGAGCCCGAAGTACCTGTGAGGAATGACTACACTGGGAAAACAAAGTTGCTAAGTCCTACCTTTAAAAGAAACTAACAAAATTAAGTGCATTTGGAAAGGCACTAAGATCTAGTGCCCCAGGAAAGGCACTAAATTTTGTTCGTGACTTTTAAAGGTAGGACTTAGCACCTTTAGCTGACCAGCTGCGTATACTCAATACTAGTGATGTGCGAATCCTTCGAATTCGAATCGAACCGAATCGAATCAGTGCCCCTTCATTTCGGATTGAATTCGAATCAATCGTCAGGTTCGATATCGATGGATTCGAAGACAGGAATTTCTCCACGTTCAAATTCGAAGCGGCTGCGCGCGCAGCGCGTCTGCGCCCAACCTTCTCGCCTAAACATTTCCTCAGGAGGAAAAAAAATGTTTCTCGGGACTCTGGATATAAGTTGTGGTTATTCGTTGCAGATAACAGTAATATAACATCTACATCCCTCGTACAAATCATCTCTGCAGAGCATTGCGTATAAATTTTAGTGCATTTTAAGTGATTTGAATGGATTCGATTCGACTTTTGAAAGGGGCACTTCGCACATCACTATTGACAGGACAGTCCAACTGAATACTTAAGTCAGATTTATCTCTAAACAGACCTAATATAGTGTCATTGATAGACAGATAATAGTAAAATGAATTGCCTTTGGCCCTTGCCAATTTTGGGGTAGCAAAATAATTCATTTTTTTATAAAATTGCTTCCTTAAGTAGCTACTTTGTAAGGACTGAAACTGTGTTTTAAATGGACTAAACACTGCTTTAGAAACTGACTCAATAGCACTAGGATCCACACCCTGCATCTGTAAATTCCTCCGGACATCTTCCTCAACAGTAACATAGTTTTCTTGACTGATGGCAACAACTTCTGTGGCAATGTAGTTAACACTTGATTCTGGTACAAGCAGATCAAACTCAAGTTTCATGAACAACTGTGCCAAGCACTCTACTTGCAGATTACGTTGAGTGTTTTCAACTGGTGCATTCACGTTTACTTCAAGAGGTAGAAACAAGGCATCATCTTCAACACTTGGCAATGACGCTGAGTCGCTGATCTCATTGTCGGGTGTCACTAAATCCTCCTCTACAAGCACAGGCTTGTGCCACTTATGAAGATGGTTTAAAAAGGAGTTCAATTTTTTATAAGAAACCCTACAACCTCGATGTGGACATGGCACTTGAACCCCATGCTGAATATGATAACTTAGATGACTGTTCAGCTGTTTACGAGTATCAACTTCCATGGAAGTGCCATGCATGGCACAATGTGAAACTGAGTACACATATTTACCAGATGAATTTGATGCAGGAGTACTTCTGAAAGAAGTTTTCTTAACGCTGTGTTGACGGATGAGGTGGAGGCGAAGACAGCTTTCATCTTGTAAAATAGCTTTGCAGGCCTGAACCCCACAGGGGTATGATGACGTGATGTGACGATGCTGAGGCATGTGGTTCAGGTATAACGCAAGTGTAGAAAATGTAGCAGTGCAGTAACGACTTTTAAGCTCTAAGGATTCTGAAACAAGAAAAATTGGAACAATTAACAAAACAAAGTTGATTATCACAGAAAGCAGAAGACTTTGTGCCAACATACCCATTATTGAATAGCTTCACTGCACTGAACATTTAGTTTAAAATATCTCATATACAACCTACAACAAAAGGAAGGTTTCAAATAATGTAACTGTCAGTTCATAAACACGTTGAGAAAATAAAAGCGAGGAGCATGGTCAGGCAAAGGTTATTTCTGGCTAAACATGTACTGGGCAAAATGACAAGATAAAATAGGTAGGGAGCCAAGAGACTCACCATTGCACCAGTTTAGAGGCCAGCCGCCAGCCTGCCACACTAACGCCATTCGAAAGGATGATTATTCATTACGTTGATTCGTTTGCTTGAGCATGCTTGACAAAAGGGTTAGGGCACGGCTCTGAAGGGAGAGAGGATAGAGAGCGAGGGGACTGAGGTGAGGGAGGGAGGGGAAGAGGGTGGACGACTGTCCGTTCTTTGGTGGGGATCAGTAAGGGTCTGGGATTGGCTAGTGGGGACGCAGCGGGAGGAGACTGGAACTTAAACACGTACGGCTCGCAAAATTACTAATAGCAATTGGAAAATTGCGATAATTTCTCATACAGGGCGATTCTCCTCGTGAGGTCCATCCACTTCAGGGGCGCGGAGGCCAATAACAAAACACCAATTATCTCCGTCCGTAACGTGACATTTGCGCCCATGGGTTCATTTGCCAAAAATGCTTCTGTAGGTGCCCCCTATCCACACTGAAGTGGATGACCTCACGAGGAGAATCACCCTGTATTTCCGATTGAGTGATCACAATTTTACAATCCCGCATTGCAAAATTACAAAGCTTCCTACTTTCCACATCACAGTTTGTAATTTTCAGATCCCAAGTTTGTAATTTTCACAAAATAGTTATGAATTTTAATACCATATTGTAAAATTAACAATGTTATGAAATTCCAAAACCACGTTTGCAATTTTGCAACCGAGTTTAATCTGAAATTTCAAAACTTCTTAATAGTGGTCAAATTTTGAGTTAGACAGACCATTTTTGAACTCGACCGAGCTTTTTAAACAAGGAAGCTTCAGTAAAAATGTCAACTCGATAACTCAACTCGTTCTCGAGTTATCGTGCGAACAGACTCACACCGAGACAGACACACAGACGGACATTGAACTTTTTTTTAGCACTCCAGTGGCTGTTGCCTACATGGCAGACGGATATAGCATTTTCCTCTGTTTTCCTTCGCTCACGCCCAAACCAGGTGTGGGTGTTAGTGGCACTGGACACGGTGTTAGAAAAGGATCGACCTGCAGATTCAAATGGTTCTGCCCGCTTATCGATTGTTCCAGGAAGGCGAATATGTCGCAACACGCGTCGGGGCGTCCTCGAGGGCCGCAGCTGCGTCCTCAAGAGCCTCAGCTCTCGAGTGGTGAATCAGGAGTGGCGCACATCCGCCAGTGGGACAGGATCGTGACTGATTCGTCGAAATCGAGCACTTATTATGCTTGCAAAGAAGAGTTTCGTATTGCGTACTCTTTTCTTTGCCAGTTTCGAAGAATAGTCTTACAGACTAGTCCTTTGCAAGCTTGCACTCTATTTCTTTGCAATACGAACAATTAGACTGCGAGTAATCTAAGGGACTGGAAAGAAGTTCTTTGCAATGCGAACAAATTTTTCCCAATAGGAAAGTCAAGAAATCTTCTCAACGTTGCAAACAATTTAGTTTGCAAGCTTTTATCAATCAGAGGTTCCATAACGCCATAGGCCATGACTAAAGATGTCCTTACGTCTTTTGATATTGTTGTATAGAGTATGTCACGTCACACTCCTTTGACAATTCCCGTGTGAAAAGCAAGTGGGTAACTCTGGCCGTTCCTCCCACGGCAATTTAATCACGAATTAAAACTGAAAATAATGTATCATTTTATTTTTTAGTATTACATTTGTGCTATTATATGTTATATATAACAATTATTGCATAAGTCAATTAGAAAAAAACAAACTAATTCTTTGTCGGTGTTTATTGTTAACATCCTCATAAACTGTGTTTTTAACAACATTATTAAAATATCTATGAAATAAAACAGAAACAAAATTAAATTGCAACAGCTTATAAACAAATTAGTAAATCTCAAGTGATACCATTTCTTCCCGCACATGAGTTGGGCAGAGTGGAGACAGACGAGACACTGGAGAAGTATGAGGACCTTGAGGATGAGATGGAGAATATAGACCAGCATAACAATGCTCAGGAGTGGAAGAAGTTAGATGAAGGGTGGAAAAAAAAGACGACGAAGCGAGTTGTGTAAAATTATTGGAAGAAGTGGGGGTGGAAGGGAAAGAAAAAGCGGGAAATGGTGAAAGCCGAGGTGTTGAGACAAGTGTGAAAACAGATGTAGGAACATTAGAGTTTAAGTGGAGGCTCGAGAAGGCAAAGCGGAGGTAGGAGGAGTAAGTGCTGCAGAAGATGGGGTTCGAGAGACTGGGGTGGAAATAGATGAGGTTGCTGCTCTGTTGACAGTCCGACCCAGCCTTCTTTTACTGCACTGTAAAAAATGAGAGACCGATACGATACTAGGTACGGTGCACCGGACCACCGAGATTGAAATATGATACGGTGCACGGAATACGGAGAGACCGTACCCACTGATTTTACACCACGGAGCCGTGAAACGGCTTCACCGTACCCACTAAAAGCGGTGCGGAAGAACCGTTTTCGAGCACCGTAGCACTCAAACCAAGGTACGGTTGACCGTACTTAGCGCCGTGTCAAGTGCGGTAACCAGCGGAAATTAATTAGCGGTTGCTAACCGTCATCTCGCCGTTTTTTTGTTTTTTTTTTACAGTGTGTTGTCAATCAAATATTGAAGAACGGTATAAGGGTCGTAATCTGTCTTTTAGTTTTCCTCCATGCTTCACGAACAGGTTTTGAACATTCACTAGAAGAACGATGTGACTGTTAATAAAAACAAACTACGAATAAAGATAGAAATATCTCAAAAAAGGGGGAAGGGGGAAAATGAGTTATTTACCAGTAGCTGTTTTAATAATCATTGGGGAATTTTAGTGCAACCCCTTTTCCCAGTTGAACTAACTGCATCCAAGGCCTTTTGTTTTGTTTTTTACCGAGGTTGAGCATCAGAGAGCCTTCCCCAAATAACAAAATTCCAGAACCCGTTCTACCAAGTTAAACCTGTAGGAAAACAATTCAAAATTAAAGTTTAAAGCAAATTTATTCAATGCAAAAGCTTGAGGTTCTTCAAAAGAGAGCCTTGAAATTTATCTATAATTTTAAAATTATGGAGCAATCGAGCAATGTCTTTGCCACTGCAGAAGTACTACCCATCAAAAAGCAATTGGATATGTCCCTTGTGGTCTACAGGTTCGAAATTAAAAATAAGCTGGTCAACACCAGCATTGACATGAAAACCAATAATGAAATCCATAGTTATGCCACTAGATCTGCATCAACTGACTAGTCTCATCCAGTCTCATCCGAGCGCGCTCCACCTCCTACTTTCTCGCTCCAAGTCCTGTCCCTGGTCCAACAAATACAGCCCCATCTTTTGATATATTTGAAAGTACTACATCTTTCTTCATTCCTGTAGCAGAGGAAAAAACACAACACGCTTAAAAAATTATTTCATTTTAACTGAGAAGTTACTGCAGCTTAAATAATGCCAAAATTCAAAATAAATTGAACTGAAGTGCACCAGATGCAAAGCACGTATGGCAACGTCACTAATTTTTGTTTTGTTTTGTGGGGCATTTGATTCCTGAGGAAACATAGTAGCATAAGGAACCAGTAACTTGACTTTTCAATTGTTACAATGCTTCTTTTCTGCGTAACGTTGTGGACCGTAACTAAATATTCTTTTACGTTATGGAGCTTGCAACGGAACAAACGTGAACTGAAGTGTAACGTTACCGTAACTTTTTGTAGCATTCGCATTATCTCCGCTGCTTTAACAGAACTTACAAAATATTGTACGGTTCTGACTCTGAAAGGGATAAAGGCATCCATGTTCACCAAAAGAACGCCAACACTGGAAAAACAAAGGTGCTAAGTCCTACCTTTAAAAGGCACTATCAAAATTTAGTGCCCCAGGAAAGGCACTAAATTTGCTTAGTGCTTTTTAAAGGTAGGACTTAGCACCTTTAGCTGACCAGCTTCGTATACTCCATACAAATTTAGTGCCTTTGCAAAGGCACTAAGATTTAGTGCCCCGGGAAAGGCACTAAACTTAGTACTTAATTTTAGCGCCCCAGGAAAGGCGTTGCTTAGCACCTTTGATTTTCCGGTGAAAATACTTCTGTTTACGATTTTGTTACTCTGAAAATAACTTACTCCCGTTTGTTGACATTCGGCGGCTTTTGTCATTCCGCTCTGCTGATCTGGTGTCTGGTTGAAGTTGAAGTTGAGAGAAAATGGACGATTCCTTCGGAGATGACTTTAATCTCTCTTGTCGAGAAATGCGGGCTCTTTCCGGCGACCCAGATGATCTACAAGACGTGGGTGCCTCAGGCGAGTACGAAATGTAATGGTTGGTAAACTTAACCCTTGTTTGATGCCCTGCTTTCTTGGCAAACTTTTTCATTATTTTAATGTGCTTTTTTATTTAGTTGAAGTGATATTGCTTATGAATATGATAATGATACGGATGCTTGTGCCATGGAGTACTTCTCTGAAAATGCATCGGAAATGTGAACGGTATCGAGTCAGTGAGGTTAGTGTTTCATACCAATCAGTATTATTGCATTCCTTTGGTTGTACTCTACTCCTTACCCAAAGAGAAATTTTGGTGGATGGAACGTGGTTTCCACGTGGAAGAATCACGTGGATTCCACGTGGATCGTCAAAGTGGAAATCACGAAAATATGTCACACTTCTCCACGTTGATGTAACGTGGAATCCACGTGTTTGCCACTTCTTAAAATTTACTTGCTTTTGAGCATTGGTGTCATAAATCATGAAAAATAATTATTTTCCTTATTTTGCGTTTGCACGTAGTACTCATTGTAGATAACTTACAGTCTTTCTCATTTTTTTTTACCTTACCTGGAGTTGAACCCGGAATCTGTGAGTTGGAAGTCTTGTACTATACCCGTTAGCCTACGACGCGGCTGCTGGGGGAGGAGCGCCAGTAGCCGGTCCCATTGTAAAGGTCAACTCACACAGCTCGCTGGCTTGATCTTAGGGAAAGGTGCGTTATATACGACTGAATTCGACTGCTATTATTGGTGACGGATCGGTAATAGCATTTTATAAGGTGAAGAAAGTTTGCAAACATTTAAACAAAATGAGATTTGGTTTGAACTTTGAATGTTGAGCATATTTTGGATACCACGTGGATTCCACGTTATTTCCACGTAGTCCCATTAGACTTGAAAAGTGCATAAATCACCCTCAGGGAATACTGCAGTAAACAGTCGCCAGCACAGAAATACCAGTATTATTAGTTGTAAGTAGTTGAGTATGGTGGATCGGTCCACAGTGGAGGAAAACACGTTGATTCCACGTTATTTCCACGCATTTGCACTAACGTGATGTAAGCAAATCAGAAAGCGCCGTTTATCTAATTAATGATGGAAAAGTATGGACAAAAGTCTACAGCACAGGAAAACCAGGTGGAACAGTAAAGTAGTTGAAATATGGTGGACCGGTCCACGGTGGATGAAATAACGTCCATTCCACGTTTTGTCAACGTAGTCTCGCAAGTTCGGCTTTCCAAGCAGTTTTTTACTGGTCATTATTTTCAAGTAACCCAGTTTTTTGCTAACGTTCTATTATGATGATAATTTGAAACAGGGACTAGTAGTTGAATTTTGGTGGATTCATCCACGTCCACGATAGATCCACGCATCCACGTGGAATCCACGTTGAATCCACGTCACGCTTCTCTTTGGGTTATTTTTCAGTTTTGCTTCCCAAAGTAAAGTTGAAAGTCCTGCCAAACGGACATGTTTGACACCAAGCTCTGTTCCTGTTCTTAAAAGTCATGATAGGAACCAGTGATAGTTTGAAAATTCAAATGAAGCTGCAATGTCTGAGCATGAGCCGGAGCCGACAGGACCCACTCGAGCTGTAGGTGACATACACATTTAATTTTACGAGCCACCGAATTTTCACCTATACCTTTAAACTATTCCTGCTTTGCACCTAGAATGAAATTTGACATTTTTCGCGTTTTCTGCGTTTGCGCATGCTATCCTGTGCTTTAATTAAGGGCGATATCACGAATCATTAGAAGAAGAGCATCATCCTCGGCTCCCTCGACGATGCGGCCGTGGACCAGTATTAGAGGTGACTGGAGGCAATCTCTACACTGAAAAACTTATGTGACATGCGTCATGCGTCACCCTTGCAAGTGCGACCCCTAGAGAGGTCGCTCAATCTGGTGTGACCATAGTTTTGGTCGCGTTTCTGATGCGACCTCCTACATGTAATGCCGTATACCCTGGAGCTTGCGTCGCATCACATGGTGTGACCAAACATGGTCACACACAAATTGACGCGACGTACGCCACGTTTGTTTTTCCAGTGTAAACGGCGACGCCCCACGCCCCGTGCGAAAGACCGTCCTACGCACACTGTTAAAGTTCTGCGAAGTATTTGCTTCGCAGGGCTACAAAGAATTCTCACTCTTCGTAAACTGCAAAGCATTTGCTTCGTAACTTACAAAGAAAACAGACACTTTGTAGGCTGCAAAGAATTTCTTTGCAGTCTGCGAAGCACGAGCTTTGTAGCCTACGAAGTATTTTTTTTTCTTTGTAAGTTACGAAGCAAATGCTTTGTAGTTTACGAAGAGTGAGAATACTTCGCAGAACTTTAAAAGTGCACGCTCATCATGTTTGCGCCGATCAACTAACAAGACGGCGCACATGAAGTTCTCTGGCCAGCCCTAGCAAGCAGGTGAGTCCATGATGACGAACCTGCTCTCGCTCGCTCGCTCTCTCGCTCTCGCTCTCTCTCTCTCTCTCTCTCTCTCTCTCTCTCTCTCTCTCTCTCTCTCTCTCTCTCTCTCTCTCTCTCTCTCTCTCTCTCTCCCTTTCGACCAGACACTTCAGAATCAATCTGAAAGCACAACTAAGGCGTGATTCAATGAACCACTCACGTGACTATCGTGCCCGCGATAGCGGCAGCCATCTGCGGAGGTGCGTATTGCCTGACTCACTGCGCGAAAGCTGCGGCTCATAAGGACACAGACGCAGCCAGTGCGGCTCAGTCGCCTCACCGCCGCCATGCACTCCCTACTCGCTTGCCTAGCGCTCTTACAGGCCATCCAGAGTCCACTCGCCGCGTCCGTTGGCAGCGATGCACGCCTGCTGCATGAAGTGCACGAAGCTCTCGGCGGATCCATACCAAAGATTCCTTTGACGAGAAGCCAGATCGTGTCTGAGGATGCAGAAGAGGTAGGAGAAAACTGACATACACTTCTACGCAATAATGGAATACAGCTGCACCCTTCAAAAGGCTCATAAGTTGTACACTGTTAAAAGAAATCTGAAAATTCACACCGATTTTTCTTGGACTTGCCACTCTCAATTGACTTTTCAGACCAGAGACTGAAGTTTTAGGCCCTCTGATCATTATATTGAAACGCCTGGTGTAAAAATTTGGTATGAGCTTTCTGAAAATTAATTTTCACACCTTTCCTTTAAAGAATCAGACGCGTCGTTCTGACAATTGTTATTGGCTGAGCGATAGCGAAGCCTATTTGTCTGAGCGATAGCGAAGCCTATTACTTCACTGATCGGATTTGGCTCCTCCTATGGCAGAGAGGACCCAAATGACGGACCCAAAAAATTGGGTCCTTTTCACGTACTCAAAAATTTGGGTCCGACCCCAAAAAAGGGTACGGACTCAAATGTTTGGGTCCTGCATCAAACATGGGATTCCTTCAGAAGTTCGTTGTACCACAAAGTATCTAACGCACAAGACAACATGAACTCCGCCGTTAACCTTTTCAAGGTAACTTTTGACGCTGAGCACAATGGTGGTGTCCTCGTTGCTTTAAGTCCAGTAGTTTACAAGATAGCCTTAATAGGTGTTTAGCGGGTTTGCCTACCTCTTTTCACTACAATTTTGCCTACCTTGCAGGGGTCATAAAGGGGACCCAAATATTTGGGTCCGTGACCTAGGGCTGGGCGGTTTTCCGGTGCACCGGTTTTCCGGTTCGGTTTTTTTCCGAACCGGGATCGCGGTTCAGACATCGAAAAAAAACCGGTGCACCGAAAACCGTTTCCGAACCGGTAAACCGCCAAACCGGTTCCGTACTCGAGTAATTTTACTAGGTTTTCTATTTATTAGCCATAATTTAAAAGACATTATGTCAATTTTCATAATACTGTTTTCTTCCAAAACCATACTTTTCCTTTGCTTTCATTATTCTTTTTCATAAAAACTCGTGTTTGGTCCGGTTCTACTGAGAACTGCGTCTGAAAACGACGAAATCTGGTGTCCAAAGACGCCAAATGCGTCCTGAGGACGCCAAGTTTTGGTGGAGGACTCCAGTATTTGGCGTCTTTGGACGCAACATTTGGCGTTCAGAGGATAACGTCAAATTTGGCGTCGAAAGAGACGCCACTCGCAGTTTTCAGTCAGTTTACAGAACCGGGTAAGATCGGTTCATTAAAAGCAGGTTCCGTTTAAAAAACCGGTTCAGTGGAAAAAACCGGTTTTTTCCAACGAACCGGTGCACCGCTTTGTAAAAAGGTTTTTCTCCGCACCGGGAACCGGTTTCGCATTTACCGAACCGCCCAGCCCTACGTGACCATGCGTTTGGGCCCGGACCCAACTAAGGACCCATGCGTTTGGGCCCGGGCCCAAGTGGGGACCCATGCGTTTGGGTCCGAACCCAAATGGGGACCATGCGTTTGGGTCCGAACCCAAATGGGGACCCATGCGTTTGGGTCCGGACCTAAACGGTTGGGTCCTCATTTGGGTCCGGACCCAAATTTTTGGGCCCGGAACCTAAAATTTTGGGCCCCGGACCCAAATTTTTGGGTCCGAACCCAAAAGTCATTTGGGTCTTCTCTGCCATGAGACGTCTGTCTGTGTGTGTGTCTGTGCGCACGATAACTCGAGAATAAGTTGAGATATCCATTTGAAATTTTTACTGTAGCTTCCTTGCCCAAAAAGCACGGTCGAGTTCGAAAATAGGCATTCTAGCTCAAAAATTGACACCGTTAAAAATTAATTTACATTTTCAAAAAAAATAATTTTAAAAATAAATATTTTTGTAAAGTGTCCTGAGGGGTAACTCGGCGAATTGCGGTCCTTTGGACAAAAATTTCGTCCGTTTGGCCGTATCTCTTACCGTTTAGCCGCTACTGCCTGACTTAAGGGAGGAAAGTCCTAAAAATGCATGTTGCCCGTGTGGAAATAAACTGGATAAATTTGACGTATATTTGCCGTTTCTCGAACGCTAAATGTACGGCAAAAATACGTCATAACAACGACAAACCTGCGGCAAAGACTTTGCCGTATAGTTGCTATTAATTTGACGTTTTTAAGGTAGTAAAAGTGTACAGATTTACAGCAAAAAAACGTCAAGTTTTTCGCCACCAAAAGAGAGGGGGAAGCAAAATTGTGTAGAACGCACGCTGCTGTGGACAGTCGAACTCTCGGACTCCCACGTCTCGGTCTGGTGCGGTATCCACCAGGCCACGGCGATACCACACTACAGATCTCAGTCAGCTGATGACACGTATTGCATGCTAACGTCTTTTCGGGACTTATCTTTCTCTACACGGTAAAACCGATCCATTGGTTTCTAAGGACGGTCGCGTGGATTCAAGAAATAAATCCATGCATTCGTCCTTGAATCCGTGCGATGATCCTTGGAAGGCAAGGTTTCTTTTTAACCGTGCGCAGCCGTCAGGTGTCTCGAAGGGAACAGCACGAGCAGAGTGGCATCGCCGTGGCCTGGTGGATACCGCTGCTGCCATCCAGTTAGCTCGCAACTCTCTCTCTCTCTCTCTCTCTCTCTCTCTCTCTCTCTCTCTCTCTCTCGCTCTCTCTCTCTCTCTCTCTCTCTCTCTCTCTCTCTCTCTCCTCTCTCTCTCTCTCTCTCTCTCTCCCTCTCCCTCTCTCTCTCGCGCCCTCGCTCTCTCTCTCCTTCTCTCTCTCTCATTCTCTCTTTTGTCTCTCCCTCTCCCCTTTCCTTCGCCTTCACCCATAGGGGCACCTGAGCGTTTGTTTTTTTTTTTTTTTTTTTTTTTGGGGGGGGGGGGGGGAGCGTAGCGCAGTGGTAACGCAGCAGCTTCGTGACGCTGAGGTACGGGGTTCAAATCACCCCGGCCGTAAAATACTACCATCAAATGCAGGAAGTTCTCCCGCAAATTAACTCTGGAAAAACAAACGTTGCGTGCGTCACACTTGCAAGTACGACGCCTGGACAGGTCGCATCATGTGGTGTGACCGTAGTTTTGGTCACGATTGTGATGCGACCTCCTATGTGAAATGCCGTATACCGCCTGAAGCTTGCGTCGCATCACATGGTGTGACGCAAATTTAGGTCGCATTACCTGGTGTGACCAAAAATGGATACACCAATTGATGCGACGCACGTCACGTTTGTTTTTCTAGTGCTGTATGACGACGGTAAGCTGAATGATCGCCTTCAATAATTTAAATTTAAAGGGTTAACTGTTATGTCTGAATTTTCACACCTAGACGTCAGTCATAATTTTCAGACTTTCAATCACCGAAAATTTAGGTTTTTAATGTGTAATTTGTCAGAGCGATCTGTACTCGAAATATTCAGACAACATAGGTGAAAATAACTTTTGTACTATTAAGTCTGAATTGTCAGACATTTTTTTTAACAGTGTACGTACAATCGTCGGAGCGTTAGTGTTGTGGCCCAGAGGCTGGGGCCGACTTAAGCCCCGGAACATTAGTCGTATTATGAGGGACGTCACACTAAAAAAGGTTTCTAAATTCGTCACGTGACTGCAGGTTATTTGGCCGCGCGACATTCTCCTCGGTGCTGGGCTGTCGGCTATTCAGTCGGAAGGCGCATGGAATGAGTCTGGTAAGGAATAACCTCAGTTCTTCACTGGCAATCCAAGCGCGTGAATGTCGCACACCTACACACTGGTAAAACAAGTGTGCAGTTTTTGCACAATTACGTGTTGAGTTGATGACTTTGCACCCTATCTGGCGTAGGAGGAACAAACTAGACATCGCGTAACAGGGTCGTTACAAGTCAGGAAAATCAGGGAATGGCAGAATTCTAAAAACTGGTCAGGAAAAGTCAGGAAAGTCCAGAACATTAAAACGGGAGTCAGTAAACTTTCGCTTGCTGACTGCTCGCTTGCGTTTTTACCCCCTGCCTGCCGTGCCTTGTGGACAAGATCCACGGTAGTTCTGGCGGCTAATGCTTTTATCGTTTCTGCCTGCCTGTACTGCAGGCTATTCTGTTCATATTGTTTTTATGAAAACATCCGATAAATCTTCCATTTTTAAACAGTCCTTTTTATTAAATTTGTTAATTTCCCTCCTTTCTGCGTCATAATGCTTACTTAACTCTCCTAAAAAATTCAGGAAAAATCTTGAGTTTAGTCAGGAAAAGTCCAGGGCTCCGTAACTTATTACTTAAGCTCCTTAAAAGTTATCTTAAGCGTTAGAGTTACAACTTGTAACTTATATTCTGGCTCTTTCAAAATAAGTTATTGGTGTGGATGGTGCAAATCACATGTACATCGTTCCTGAATAATTTGGGACACATTTGAAATTCTATAACTTTAACTTTTATCTGAACATGTCTTTTGTTACGTTAGGTAACTAACATTCGTTCGTGTTATGACAAGTTACGGAGCCCTGGAAAAGTCTGTAAAAAGTCAGTGAAATTGGAAATTTCTATCTTGTAACAACTCTGCGTAGTGTCTAGTTGCTGAACGTTTCGTAGCGTGCACACAAGTGCACACTTGGTCACATTTTTGAAGGGCTAAAGTTGTCTAGGAAAATTTTTACATTCAATACCTGCTATGTCGTAAATATCTTTCCACCCCAGCAGCGTATTCTAGAACCCTAAGAGTACGAACATACAGTATGGCAGGATTTGTACCACTAAGGAAGCTGAGCAGTGGCGTAGACATGTTAAGCTGTGTCATAAGCAAGTCGGAAGTTCTTTTGCGGGGTTCGAATCCAAAGAAATAACCGGTTCTGGGTGGAATAAATCTTGACACTCTAGCAGTATGTTCTGGTACCCTTAAGGTAACACAAGTCCGTATTTCATGATTTGCACCACCTAAGCAGCCGAGCGAGCAGTGACGAAGAAATTTTTACTTCAAACGCCAGCTGTTTTCCTAGATTCGAACCCGCAAAAATACTCGTTTCTTTGTGGTATAAATCTTGACACTCCATCACTATGTTCTCGTACCCTTATGCCAAATCACGGCATTCTTCATGGAAAAGGCCGCACTTCGGCATTCAAAGATGCTGGAAATTGGCTCCTAGAAGAATGCCGGAATTCCGGCTCACAAGTTTTCTTCACATTTAGAGCAAGGTTTAAATTTCCCGGTCAATTATATTATCATCTTAAATAAAAGGTTTTGGAGATATTTAATAGTATTTTAAATGAACCACTTTTTACCGGGGACTTTTTACAGCTAGTACATTTGGGAATATTATTTCGATAATTTGTGCATCCTTTTTACATGCAATCATTCTAGATCAGACATATTCTAGTCAGGTGTATAGTTCACATTCTAACAAATCACTTGCATGACTTGGACAATATGCACTGTGCCAGGCCAGGAACAAATTGTTATTAATCCACCAAACTGATTTTACCTGGCCCACTAACCAAAAAGAGTTGACCTAAGGGACAGGACTTGAGGCATGATTGTATGAAAAATTAGTAATGCTTAATACACTATAAATGACCATGGACTCTACTGTTACTAACTTTATGACTACTGTGTGCATGCCTAGGCTGGAAACAATTTTGTGTTTTGTAACTCCCTTTTTTAACTAGCTCGTTACTTTTTTTGACTAACAGCGCCACAATATTCTATCCACATAGACGAGGGGGTATTCACTCGTAAAATCTGCCACCCAACCATTTCGTCTCTTACGCTGTATTACACTCCAAAATTGTACAAATTCAACCAAAAACAGGCAAAATAGCCCTATACGACGTAAAAAGAGGTGCAAAATGGAGAATTTTGGCTAATACGCTGCTATTACGCTTCAATTAACGGCTTCATTACAGTTAGAGTGACCCGACTATTACGCGAGTGCATACCCTCTCGCACACAGACGTTCACAACAAGTTAGTGACAATAAAGTACATGGTCATTTAGACTGCAGACTTTTTTGCGTCTGCGAAACTTGGCATCTCTTTACACCTCTGCAAGCCCATGTTCTTATTGTTTTAATGAGAAGATGAGTTGTAATACGGTAATCTGATTTCATAGCGCATTAGTACGAAGTCCATGCCATATATATTTTGATATGCGAGTCACTAGTAAGGAACTCAGGAAAAAAAGTGCAGGCGAAAACTACAATTGTATGGCGGCCCGCTCCGCCCATCTGAGTACTCTGGAAAACCAAGTGTGTACATGTATTTACTATTTACTGCATACCTACAGGTATTCAGTAAATAATGAATACATGGCCATGTATGCAGTATTTGCTGAATACCTTGGCACGTACACACAAAAAATCACACAGAAACTACGTGTGTACATGCAAAGGTATTCAGCAAATACTGCATACATGCCATGTATTCATTATTTACTGAATACCTGTAAGTATGCAGTAAATAATGAATACATGTACACACTTGGTTTTCCAGAGTAAATAGTGCAGTTTGTCGAGTGCCACTTTTAAATAATTTTGTTTTCCGCTTTGACTCTTTTATCACATGATAGGTGAAATTCCGAACTTTTGCGCTATGAATCCGGTTTTAAAAATTATATCTTGATGTCTTGTTAAAGTGACCTCGTGCAAAAGGTCCCTATGCTTTTCAAACTCAGTAGAAACAAGACAGCTTGTTGGCCACGCGTGTTGACTATTGTTGGCGGTGTTATGTCGACCTATGAGTTTGTAGTGTAATTGTTCTTGTGATGATTGCAGGTAAAGGGGAAAGCGTCATGGATTTCGCCGGACACTTGCAAGAAGGCTTTTTTAGGGAAAACTTAGATGTCGCTGCCGATCATTACCACAAATTCCGTGAAGATCTAGACTTAGCGAAAGAGATGAAGGTATGCAATAGATAAGCTTGCTTTCTAAGCGGCGTCGAGTTTCTGTACGGAAACGGCGAAGAAAATACGTGGGCTGCTTACAATGAGAGGGCGTACAAGAAATTTTTACCACATCCTAGGCAAAATCTGGGCTGATAATTAATTCGTTTTAACTGTGTTTAGCCGAAATATCGACTAAGTTAAACTGAGCTTTGTACAATTTGACTGCGTTTGGATAGGTTCTTGTCACTGTTTAAACGATTAAAATTGCATCTAAACTGATTTTTGTAGCGAGCCACTTTTGCCTTACTGGCATTGGCTGATCGTAGCTAAGCACCAGACTGAGCGTAGAACTGAGATTAGTGAGGTTTTAGGCAGGTCACTGAGCAACCGACTGAGCCTGACTGTGGATAGTCAGTCCAACTAAATATTGCACACTTTTAGCTGATAATTGTAGTTCGTAGGTTGGTGTTCAGATTCAGATATTTCGGGTGAAAGATCAGTCATTAATCTGAACTAAAATTAGTCAGTGTTAAGCTGATAATAGGAGCAGGTAGTTTGGTGTGCAGATTTAGCCAATGCAGGTACAAAATCAGTGACTTATCTGAACTGAAGTAAGTCTCTGTTGTGCTGATAGAAACGAATTCGAGAATAACTAGTCAAACTTTGGACAAAATTTAGTTACTGATGAGAATCTACTGAGAATCGTACACATTTACCCGAGACTACGACCCCTCACGCAAAAACAAGGGTAAGCTGGTTTAGCAAACACTTTTGTTACTATGGTAACAGCAAAATAATTTTGCTACCATTGATAAATTTTTGCCACTCCAGCAAAGCATTTTGGACGAATGGCAAAAAAAGTTGTCGGTGGAAGCAAAATTCTTTTGCTGTTACCATAGTAGCAAACATGATTTATGCGTGGTACAAACTCGGCACAACCTTATTCAAATAGGACAAACATCAGTTATGGTTGGACTGACAATAACGGCGGAAACACTGCTCGAAGCTGTGCTGGGCAAACGGTAAGATCCATCCAATTGCCAACTAATATCAGCCTGAATTCAGTTAGAATTCCTGCAATCTCAGTCATTGTCTGTTCACAAAATACACAGGAAATCAAACTGTGTGCTTAGCACACTGTTTAATCGGTGTGCTTGTAGGCAGGCTGATTAAACAGTGTGCTTGGGCAAGCATGCTGTTTAAACAGTGTGCTTGGGCAAGCATGCTGTTTAAACAGTGTGCTTGGGCAAGCATGCTGTTTAAACAGTGTGCTTGTGTAGGCACGCTGATAAATCCGCATGCTGAGCACACTGTTTAATCAGCATGCCTACAAGAACACTGATTAAACAGTGTGCTAAGCACACAGTTTGATTTGCAGAGTAGCTGCGGTTTATTGTCATATGACTAACAATAGCTCCAAATCCTTCGTTCTGCCTGGAAAAACAGTTGCTCTACCTAAGCTCAGCTAGAATGAGTCAGTTCTCTCTACACACAACTTAACGCAGTGTATTCTCGGTTAACTTTTCCTAGTGTAAAACTTGTAGTCCAATTTTTATTGAGAATTAAAGATGGCAGCAAGCATTTTAATACAGTGAAACTTAAGTAGATGCTCGTTTGAGCTTTGTGATTTGTGAAAAGACGTCTATGTTGGGTTTATACTAGGCCTTAGCGAGGCTAGGGGATATGCACTCGCGTAGTAGTCGGGTCACTCTTAACTGTAATGAAGCCGTAATAGTATGCGTAATAAGTGCAAGGTGTGGTGTGTGTGCAGTGCTCGCATTCACTGCAGGTCAGGTTTCTGATCTAAAAGGAGCGAGATTTTTCCCATTGCCCTTATTGAGTAAGATTCTTAAACATTTAGTGATATCGAGAGTGGAATCGTCACTCAGGAGGAGTTCGATTCCTTACTTTTCATTCAAATAGAATGATAAGCTTTTAGATAGGAGAGAAAGATTTTAACCCACAAAATCTTATTCGCTAAAATCTTTCTCCTACATTTTCAGTGTGGTGCCTAAGGCTTTGTTGTATCTCTGTGCAGTTTACTTCACACCGTTTCTCTATATCATGGTCTCGCGTTCTTCCTACTGGAGGCACAGACAATGTCAACGAAGAGGGAGTTAAATTCTACAAGGATTACATTGACAAAGTAATAAGCAACGGTATGGAGCCAATGGTGAGTTTCCTTTCCATTTCCTTTCCATAGTCCTTTTGGTAGCCTTTTATAAATTTCACCATTTTTAAGGTTGATTTTAGTAATATTTCAAACAATTCGAATATTTGAGTTTCCTTTTTGCGAATATCGAAGTCTTACTCTTTTAGATTCGATTTCCGGGATACTGGTTTGATCGGACAACCCTACTGTAGTGTAATCTTTAGCTGCTGAACCTTCACACTACAAAGCGATTCCAAGTGTGAAACATTCATACGCAAGGTTGCGTGGAACACGGCAGTTCCGCGCATGGAAGCGTGGAACTGCTGTGTTCTACGCTTCTATGCGCGGAACTGCCACGTTCCACGATTCTTTGCGTGGAACTGTCGGTCTTCCACGCTTCTTTGCGCGGAACGCATTGTTCCACGCAACCTTGCGTATGAATGTTCCACACCTGGATTCGCAGTGTAAATGGGAAGGGACTTTTTTCGTCCATAAAAAGTGACATTTTTCTTCACATCTTGACCGGGTGCAAACCTGCATTTTTCACGTGACAAATTTGTATCCTGCTTCTTTTATTTGTACACTAAAGAGATGCAAATTTGTCCTTCGATAGACAGGAAACTGTCCTTAGTGAAGATGTGCACAAAAATGTTACTGCCTACGGACAAAAAAAAGGCCCTTCGCTCTTGATATGTCCTTTACTATCTCTGTATCCCAAACACCTGTTTTACGTAATATTTTTCACAGGTCACAATGCTTCATTTCGACCAACCACACTCGTTGGACATAGCTACTGGTGGCTGGGAATCCACTGCTTTTATTGACAAATTTGTTACGTATGCCGAATTCTTATTTCAAACTTTTGGGGACAAGGTATGTACCTACTTATACTCCACTCACTGTGAATACTCCACCATCACTGCAAATGCAAGACTGAGATGTCTGATCTTAAAAGAGCGAGATTTTTGTCCGTTGCCCCATTTAAGTAAGACTTTAGGAACCTCGCTCTTATTGAGAAAGAATCTGCAACATTACTCAAATCGAGTGAGCTTAAGAATAAAAATCCTCACTCAAAAAGCGCAAGCGACTATGCACAGCGTGCTCGAGAGGTCGATCGGCCGATCGCGGGGCGATGCCGAAGGGATGGTACAGCTTGTTGATGCAAATTTCTTTAGGGCCGTACATCAAACCCGAGCGAAAGTACTGGTATGCATGTGAAACTTAACTACTTGGTGGAGTCGTCAATAAAGGCCGAGCTAGTTACACCCAGAGCAATACAACAAACAGCAAAAAATGAAGTCATGAAAATGCTTGAAGCGCAGGGTGTAACTAGCTCGGCCTAGGACTCCACCTGGTAATTAAGTTTCAATGCATACCAGAATTTTTGCAAAGGTTTGATGTACTGGGTGCTTCTTCGAATGCGTAACACTTTTGCGGGTGTGCCTAGCCCATTCAGCCGTAAGGCGCCATGGCCCCTGCTGCGCTGGCGAGTATGTAATCCCCCAACACTGTTACGCATTCAAAGGAACACCCGGTACGGCCCTCAAGAAATTTGCATCCCTACGGCATCGCCCCCAGCGCAGCAGTACCAACCTCTCGAGCACGCTATGGGCCGTTCGCGCTTGTGGCGTTTCGCGCTTGTGAACGCCGTCGAAATTAAGGTGGTATCACGTAGTGTGACCTAAACTTACGCACGCCACGCTAGTTTCACTAGAGGCGTGGGTACTATGGGGCACACTTGGCTCAACACGTGACGTACCCCACACTGCACATTTTTACGAAGAACTGATCCATATAACGCAAACTAAGTTCTTCATAGCTTGCAAAGGATTTTCAGGCATCGGGTTATGATCTTATTCTCCGTAAGCAAAGCATTGAGAAAAATAATATATGGTTTAACAGGCTAATTTCCGTAAAGGGAGTCCGTGAATTAAAATGTTTCCTACATGTTTCATTACAAGCATATTGTGTCGTTAGACTCCCCTTATTTGAAAAATTTTCTAATTTTAAAAAGTTTTTCTCGATTTTCTCTTCTAGTGGGCGAAAAAATGACCTAGCCGCAGCCGCAGGTCTGTGCAAAAAAAATTGACCCCCCCTCAAGTGGCTTAAGTCATCAGGTTACAGCTGTAGATAAGCGTGATGATTAAAACTAAAATATTGGACACTAATTTTTTTTCTAGGGGGAAACATGTGACTTTGTGGCCCACAGAGCGAAAATGCTGTCGGTTTTGCCGTATCTGTAATAGCTTTTGAGATATAGGCAGTCTTACGTCATTCTTGACAAAATCTTTAAGAAGAGCTCTTTATCTCCAAAACCATTACAGATACGGCAAAACCGACAAAATTTTCGGTCTGCGGGTCATAACATCACTTGTTTTCCCATAGACTTTGTGTATTACTCCAAAATTTTATTTTTGAAAATTAGGCCTATCTAGGGCTTCTCTACAACTTTCTCTCAATTACTATTACAGATACGGCAAAATCGACAAAATTTTCGAATTCTGGGCCACAAAATCACGTGATATTACATGATTTTCCAATATTTTAGCTGTAATCATCACTCTTTTCTACAACTATAACCTGATGACTTTAAGCCCCTTGAGGGGAGGTCAATTTTTATCGCACAGACCTGCGGCTGCGGCTAGGTCACTTTTTCGCCCCCTAGAGGAGAAAATCGAGTGGAACTTTTTAAAAATCGAAAATTTTTCAAATAAGGGGCAGTCTAATGTGTCGTAGTGCACCCAGAAAAATGGGTTCTCGATATGAGACGAAAATGTACTCAATCGAATAGAGACTATTTTGCACTCGAGTTGAGAACAATTTTACTGGTGGTGAGACGAATCCACTTGGCCCAAGTACTAAATGCTATTGGATTCAAGTTCAAGGGACACCTGATCTAAGTACCAAATGCTCTTGGACCCAATAGTATTTGGTACTTGGACCAAGTGTATTTGTCTCACCACAAGTTAAATTATTCTCAACTCGAGTGCAAAATAGTCTCTATTCGATTGAGTATATTTTAGTCTCATACCGAGAACCCATTTTTCTGGGTGTGTCGTCTTGCGATTCTTTGACGAGCAGGCATGGGCTACATACTTTTGATAAAGTATCTTTCAAATCATTGTAAAACTACAATTAGTGATCTTCCCCCATAAATTGTTTTTAGTGCAGTTTGTAAGGATTAAAATGAGTTTGCAAAAGAATGCTTTGCATTAGGAAAAGTTCCCCGAGCGGTGAGACTCCTTGCTAACATTCTGCTTATATTACAGGTTAAGTACTGGAACACTGTTAATGAGCCGAACATGTACTGCAATTACTTTGGCCTCTTTAGTTCTATGGTCGAGCCGGGCCTGATTCCTAACAAAGACAACCAATTTCATCGATGTATGCACAATATTATATTGGCACATATGAAGTCCTACAGGGTGTACAAGGAAAAATATGAACCAACTCAAAAAGGCACGTATATCTACCAGCCTTAAGGCAACTGAAAGCAGTATTACAGGTTTCGATTAATGTGAATAGGGTATTTCTCTTGGTTTAAACCGGATCCAAAGAAGAAGAGCATTGCATCCTGAACTCTCTCCTCCTTGACGCACCCAAAAATGTGTGTTCTTAATTCGAGAACATTGCCTTTAAGTTTTTAGAACATAGTGTTCTTGATTTCATAAATTTAACTTAGTTTAAGGGTTTAAAGGTTTCTGAGAATGTTTTTGCACATATCTGTTTTTTTTTTTCTTGGCACTACTAGGTACTACATAGAAAGATTGGCAATGCACATTGCTTTTCCATCCATCAAAGACCACGTTTCAAATTTTTTCACTCAAAGTATCATAAAGTTGGGTCACGGTAAATAAAACTTTAGTATTTGAGTCAAAATGTGTAAAAAGTCTGCGCGCATGATTTTGGGAAAACAAACCCGGACTAGAATATGTCCTTCGAAAGGAAGGAAGGTATTATAAAGGTCTTTAAATTGACCAGGGGCGTCGATGCAGGGGGGGGGGGGGGCGCACCGGGGCAATGCCCCCCCCAAGTTTTGGCCAGGGGGGGGGGGGGGCAGGGGGGGGGGGCAACGTTCTGTACAAAAATATTTAATTAAGTGAGCGCTTTACACTACCGTGCGGCGGCCGGCCGGGATGCGACCTTATTTTTATTTTCTTTTATAAATACAAAGCATTTACACTCTTAAAATCTTTCGAACGGCACCTTTCATATTATGAATCTCTTCATATTATGTAGAATGTCTGTGCTATCATAATACAAACACTGTTTGTTCGTATTATAAAGCCCTTCCTTCGGAATGCGAATGTTCTCTTTCATAGTATGAACGATTTTGGAGTTAGTAACTTACGAAAAGTCTGCTGAGCGCTTCATAACACACTGACACATAAATCGTTCATAGTACGGTAGTCTTCATATTACGTAGGAATAGATTCTCAATACGAACACAGCTCGTTCGTACTATGACAGCACAGGTATTCTTCAGATTATGAAGACGAGACTCATAATATGGAGAGTGGCGTTCATATTATGAACACTGCTGGTTAGTAATATTTTAAGAGTGTATAAATGCAGTTTTCTTCTGTCCGCCCTTGTACATTCTTTGTTGTACGCATTGCAAAAATTACACCAAAAACGCCTTAAGGTAGGCAACCCGCGGTGCAGAAGACCGCTTGCCCCTCCCTGGAATCCCAACGCATCGACGCCCCTGAAATTGACACAGTGATTTGGGAGAGTGAAAACTATTTTATGATATATGACATGTTTTATAATCATGACAAAGATAACCCCTTTTTTACCCATTTAAAAATTCAAAAGGTACCTAGTTGTATTATAATTAAACCCTTGTGTTAATACATAGGCAACAGCATAGGGAACAAGCAGGGAAAAAAAACAATGCCTCTAAAATTTTGGGAGAAATCATGCGCGCAAGCTTAAAAAAAAACATTCAGGGAAAACGAGCTTTAAAGTTTAGGAGCAGTTTATTCGCGCTTCACTCAAGCAAACTGATCCTAAAACTTTAAGAACACTGAAAAATTAAGAACATAGTATTTCAGTGTGCGCTGATTGGCCGCACCGACGAAGTTCTTGGATTGGCCAGGGACAGGAAGGGCGCTTTTCAACTGGAGCGGAACACAAAACTAACAATTTTTATCGACATGGACCCTAAAGGGCATGAGCTGGCCCAACTGGACAGAAATTAAAAATATGACTCGTGCCAGCCTAGGGGGTATCTAAAAGGCAGTTTTAGTCCACGCGGGGTGTTCTAGCATAAAGGGTTCGGAAGTAGTAAGTGTTATTTTGAAACAACGTCGTGCTTTAAATGGTAATCGACGTCATTTCTTATTTTATTTTCAAATTGGATGAAATTTTTACTACGTGTTTGTGTTATTGAAATTTTCTTGTTCCACAAAAAAATGTTCAAATTTCAAAAAATAATGAGCCATTATGGTTGAATGTTTCACGGTCACACTTTTAATTCTTATGGACATATTTGGCTGAGCGATAGCGAAGCCTATTACTTCACTGATCGGATTTGGCTCCTGTCTGTCTGTCTGTCTGTTTGTCTTACGCACGATAACTCAAGAACGAGTACAGATATCGAGCTGAAATTTTTACTGTAGCTTCTTGGCCTGAATACCTCGGACGAGTTCGAAAATGGGCATTCTAGCTCAAAAATTGACACCGTTAAAAATAAGTTTACATTTTCGAAAAAAATAATTTCAAAAATAAATATTTATTACAGTGTCCTAAGGGGTAATTTGGCGAGTTGCGGCCCTTTGTGCGAAAATTTCGTCCGTTCGACCGTATCTCGCACCGTTTAGCCGCTGCAGCGCCAAATCTCGACAAAAGGTCCTTAATATACGCTTAGAGTTGTGTATTTCTCAGATTTTAGCTTATCACAGACTAGCATATCGCCGGAACCGTCTGCACGAGTGAACTTTACTTGCGCCTACTGTTTCGTTACTCAAAGCGTATTTTTTATGGCATCCTAACCCATACTGACAGCGCCGCAGGCCTAGGTAGATGTACGCAGGCGCGTCGCAGCGTAACAGTGTTTCGCGAGATATCGCGAAGCCTGTTACGCGAGACGTGGTCTGGCGTACATCTACCTAGTTTATATGCAGCTGCAGATTTCTGTAAACATGCTTTATATACGCATAGTTTTGTGCCGGACTATGAACAAAGTAAGCCCACTATGAACGATTTTGTTTATAGATGTGCATGAAATTATTCATAAATGCAGCATGTTTACAGAAATCTGTAGCTGCGTATACAAAAAGCTCATAAGAATTTAGTGTGCACTTTTGAGGGGTAACTAGATTGAACGGTGTGGACGTCAAACCGTTCAGAAGTATGGGGAAAACTATCGACATGTTTTGATGCAAAAAAAAGTGTAAGGAACGACATCCAGAACGCAAACATCAAATTTCTAAAAGGCGACGTCTCTGGGGCCGCACAGACATGAGCGTTGTATTAAAACAACACCATGCCTTCCCCTACGAAGCAGATGAAAATGTGATTTTCTCAATAAAACGTACCGTAAAAATTTCCATCATATTGTGTAGAGTGTTTGTGAAAATCAAGGCATTTACCTAAATCAGTGTCTAGCGCCCTTGCATGTGAAAATCTAAATTTTGCCTTCGTTGTTCTCGAACAACATAGGTTGTTTGAGTGCAACAAAAGCTTAACTGAGGCGCTTTTTTGTCAGTGTTACGTCTGTCTACACTACAACTTTGGACACTTGATATTAGCTTCATAATACACTTATGAAACATAATAGATGGAGAAAGTAGATAGGTTTCAATATTTTAGTGGATGTCAATTACCCTATGAGGTACGACGTGGTTTTAAAACAACGTTCGACTGTTTTGCACTGTACCCTATGAGGCACGACGTGGTTTTAAAACAACGTTCGACTGTTTTGCACTGTCAGAGCTGCCTGACACCCCGGACCGAAGACTTAGGCTTCAGATCACGTCAAGCAAGCCCTTCCATCAAGTTTCAGTCCAGGAACCATCCACCTTGCTCATTTCTAGAACGCGTTCCTAAATTCAGTTTTTGAACATTAAGAGTTTTTTGGCCCGCCCTTCTGCTTTGTAAAAGCTTGAGAGCGGGCTTATGTAATCGATCCGGTGTGTGTGTGCGTGTCTGGGTCTGTCTGTTCCACTCGAAGGACTTAAGCTAGAGGTTTGAAATTTTTAGTGGATCTTTTGGCTCACTCCTGGACACCGAAACGCCTGGTGCAGATCATGCTTATCCCCATTTAGGCACCGACAAAATTTATGAAAGTTTTACGTAAATAAAAAATAAACCTATTTTCATAAAATTGTTGTGGTCGCATGATGGCTTTGTTTTCAAAGATTCATTATTCTTGCATTATTTCCCCAGGAAAAGTCGGCACGTCTGTGCTAATGTGGCCTGCAGTGCCAAGTACAACGCAGTCGGAGGACGTGATGGCGACAGAGACCTTTAATCAGTTGTTTTCCGGGACACTTCTCCATCCGCTTGTCTTTGGGGATTACCCACCTGTATTGCGCTACCTCGCTGAAAAACAAGAGAAAGACAACCATACCAGCGAACACCTACCAAAGTTTACTGAAGATGAAAAGGCACAGCTCGCAGGTTAGTAAACAGGCCGATTGCCCTCTGTAAGAATAGCCCCAAGCCACCTGAGGTCTCAGTTTCGGCGCTCACCGACTGACCGACTGGCCCTGAGCGCGAGAGAGAGAGCGATAAGGTGAGCGTGGTGGGGAGAGTGTTCGTTGGGCTGCCGACATTCGAGGCGGCAGTGTCATCAATCGGCTCGCTGCTACTCTACGCCACGTCCCGACCCGGGTCAGCAACGCTCTGCCACGTCCGGAAACGGCTCAGTCGCCGGCGACTGCCGCCAGCCGGCACCGACTGGTGCCCAGCCAGTCGGTCCAGCAACTGACTGGCGGACTCCCAGAGTCGTGCAGTCGGCGCGCTGAATGGGCACCCAGTCGCTACAGTCAGTCAGTCAGCGCCGAAAGTGCGATCTCTGTAAGCCACCGTTTCGTCGTGTCTTAAGAACGACGACGAAGAGACCCTGAGAAGTAAAGACTTAAAAGTGCACAAATTGCGGCGCTTCATCGTCGTTATCCGTCTCGCTCTGTCAAAAAAGTGTACCCTTCCCGGCAATCGCTAGATCACTGAAAATGAACGAATCCTGATTCTCGCTCCTATACGGGCGAGAATGTGAGGGCAATTTTCTTACTCTCTGGAGAGTGAGAATTTTTAGCAGATGATACGTTAGTATCAGCAGCTTGTACTGAAGTAAAGTTAAAAGTTAAGGTTGAAACGTCGTCAGTTAAACTTGTCAAAGCAAAAGTTGTCCAGCGTTAAGCGTAGGAAAGTTAAAGATGAAAAAGCAGTTGCCTAAAGATATATGTAGGAGCGCGCTCAGCGTGCCTGCCTCCCTGCGTGCTTGCTCGCTCGCTCGCCACAGTAGTGCTGTTCAGGCTGCCAGCAGCTCATAGTGCTTCAAGCATGGACGCTACTCAGCTGCCGCCCGCAGCCGCCCTATGCACAGCCCTATGCATTGATTGCCGTTTTACGACCCATAACCCCAAACACTAGTCGTCCGCTGAAGCCCCCCCCCCTCCCCCGCGCCACACCGCGACGCCGCGCCGCGCCACGCTACGCTATATCGTAATGAATTCCAGTATTTAAGCAGTAAACGTTAAAAGTTGAAAAGTTAAAAGTTGAAAAGTTAAAAGTTGAAAAGTTAAAAGTTGAAAAGTTAAAAGTTGAAAAGTTAAAAGTTGAAAAGTTAAAAGTTGAAAAGTTAAAAGTTGAAAAGTTAAAAGTTGAAAAGTTAAAAGTTGAAAAGTTCTGATAGTTCGTGAGAAAAGTTACACAGCTCAAAGTTAAGCTGCTTGCGTTACTAGTTGAAACGCTAATACTAGAAGCTTTAAGCAGTAAAACCGATAAAAGTTAACGCGAGAAGGGTTAAAATTCTGAGTTTGAAGTACGAAGTTCAACGTTTGAGGCAAAACGTACAAAGTAAAAGTCATCTACTTTCACGTTAGCGTTAGCGTTAACGTTTTTTTCCTCACTCTATTTGAGAAAGAATTTCGTGATCTCGCCCGAATAAAGTGAGAATTCTTGCTTAAATAAAGTGAGGCTAAGAAATCCTTACTCATATAGAGCGAGGCTAAAAAATATCTCGCTCAAATAGAGTGAGGATTAAAATTCTCATGCTAAATAAGCAAGGAAAAGTGTCCTTTCCCTTTTCGGGCGAGAATCTGGATTCGAATATTTGCAGTGATGGTAAAGAGACGACTTCTCATCGCGGTACCTCGGCTTTTCGCCGTCGCTGGGTGGAAAAGGCCCAGATGTGCATCGGCTGCAGCCTATGCCGCATCTCTCTGCACACAAAACCCTTATGTTGTGCACAAGGACTGCAGGACGACGCGCGCAGCCATACTTATGCACGAATTTTATACATAAGTATGTTTATTTTGTGTAACTTACATTTGTGCACATGTATGCACAATTTCGTGCATATATATGTAAGGAGCGATGTGCAGGATAACTCTGGCTGTATAAGGGGTTTAGTGTATGCAGGAACCAACCGACAGTTTAAAATTTGCAGATATGCCTCACATAAAAACTGTGAAAGATTTGTTTTAGGTTTACGGGAAAATTTTCCGCGAAGTGCAGTTGTTACATTACAATTAGAAATCGTGAAATTACAAGCACTACGTATCGATTTGAAATTCAATCATCGCCAAGACTGGATTGTCGTAAATCGTAATTTAAAAAATACATTGTAAACCTACAGGGTTATTTTTCACAGTGAAAAGGGTGGGGTTTCCCCCAAACCTTTTGCTCTAATCAGGCAAAGAAACCAAACCCGAGGGGGCAACCACACGGTAAAAACGGTTCCTTGATGTCCAAGGGCCGCCGGAACGATTCAAGGACGGCCTTATGCTTTCTCCCACCCCCGTCCTTGAATCGTTCCGATGGTCCTTGGACACCAAGGAACCGTTTTTACCGTGCACTTCGGATGTTATGGTTCACAAAATTTCTTCTGGGGAGAGATTTCGGCGGATTTTGTGAGATTTCAACGGATTTTACGCCCATATTTTGCTTTTTTTGTTTTTTTACTTTGTGCCGAAAGAGTGGTTGCCCCCTCGACCAAACCTCGCTCTCCAAGAGAAAGAGAAAATTTCTCGCACTCCTGAGGGTGAGAATTCTCGCTCTGGCATTTACAATATACATACTAGGCGATTTTGTCAATTGTTTTCTTATTACAAGGGCTTGGAAATGTGCTTTTTGTTTGCAGGTGGCGTCACAGATTTCATCGCTCTAAATCTATATAGTGCTTGCGAAGTCCGCTACAATCACTACGGGAACGGTACTAAGGAATCAATGCTTCTGGGACCTGTGATGCACAAAATGCCCTTTGTGGAGGTTATCGGTCTCAGTGACTTCTCTACGGTACAAGAAACTATTATTTCTCATTACATAACCAAACATTCAATTACGTTGTTTTTCACTGGAAAAACAAAGGTGCCAAGTCCAACATTTAAAAGGCACTAAAGTTCCAAAGGCACTACAGTTTATGTTTTTTCGAAATATTTCTTCACTATGGAATACAATTACATTCGAAGACCTATATTCGTAATCAACGCAAAATTCAGCGTCAAACGAGCCTACATGTGATGGGGTTCTGTTCAGAACTGGCATAAATTGATTGCAATTTTTGTACTTTTTTACTTGCTTTGCATTTGCTGACCGCTTATCAGAACCCCATCACATGTAGGCTCGTTTGACGCGGAATTTTGCGAGGAATACGATAATGTGGTTTGCGCATACAGAAAATATTCTTAAAACACTGAAAATATACACTTTGGCACCCCTAAAACGAGCTTAGCACCCCTGGAAAGGTAGGACATCGCACCTTTGTTTTTCCAGTGTTCAAAAGGTAATGAAAGGAAGACCTTTTGTGGCAATACCGAGCTTTGTCGATACGCCATTTTTATTGCTTCTCATGCGGCAACGAGTCGGTTCATTGCCTCCCTTGTGGCAATAAGTCGGTTTCGTTTCCAACCGACTGACCTTCTTCACTGTAGAGATGAGTAGAGCAGCGGGCGGGGCGGCAGGCCACGACCTACTGCGTGTGGGTTGGATAATCCCCGTCTGTCACCAAAGGTGCCAAAGTCTTACAAACGCTTTCGGGCAGGACCAGCCGAACCAAGCGATACGAGCCCAGCTTAGCCCAGGGGTCTCAAACTCGCGGCTCCCGAGCCACCCGCGGCTCGCAAGCTGGTGGACGCCGCTCTCGGCGAGCCGCGTTCCTGGTGTGTTCGGCTCGAGCCGAGGCTCGCTGGAAGCCACTTCGGGACGCGCGCTGCTCTCGGTGGGCTCGGGCTGAGACACCCGAAGCCGGCTCGAAGAGACTCGTTGAAGTTGCGGGGAGTGGCGAGGAGACAACCGAGCCTAGCCGAGCCGAGCCCTCGCTACTCGGAGTAGTCCGGTAGTATCGCAGGCGGCCTACCCAACCGTGGCTTTGTGTAGAGCTCGAGTTTGAGACCCCTGGCTTCGTCGGTAGCCCTTGAGAGATAGGGCGAGAGCCGAGCCAGAGGGGACCGTCCCGCAAGCTCACCCGGCCCTGTCCGGGCCTGGCGCGAATCGCACGGGCCTAGTCAGGCCAGCCCGCTGCTTATCTCTACCTTACTGCCATCTATTGCTAAGAACTGAAAGAAAGTGAAATTAGCGCCCAAATAGTTGGCCACTCCGGAAGCGTGGAAATGAATGAACCATTGCCAAAATTTGGCTATGAAAGTTAACTGCCAAACTCTAAATATTTTGGCAATAATGTCGAGATCTTTTTTTCCATTTATCGCTATTAAAAGGCATGGACATGACACTGGGTTGGCGAGGTTGGCAATGCAACGACTTCTTGCCGATGGAATGGCACTGATAATGGCTTACGACCAAAGCGCAGATTATCACCAAAATGGCGCTTCATATCCGAAATAACAACCAGGCACGTAATAAGCCCTTTGCGAGAGGGGGGGTGGTGCGTGGGTTGTCTACCTTTCAGGGGCGGGTAGTGAAACGGTAAAAGTTTTTCCATATGCAGTATTTTACACATTTTGCTCACTAGTGGGGATAAAAAGGGCGTTTTAAATGTAAAGAAACGGTTTTGTGAATTTAGTTGACTCATTATTACAATCCATGGAAGTCAAATCAGTGCTACATGTCAAGGAGCACACGCTAAATTTTTATGAACTTCTGTGTGCATGCTGCTGTTGCGCATAATTTCAATGCATAACTATGCATAATTTTGTTAGTAATTATGCACAATTTGACGCATTTGTTTGTAATTATGAACAAAATTTATACGTTTAGACAGCATGTACGTAGAAGTGCATAACTATGTATGATTGAGTTAAAAAAAGGTTCATAAGAATTTAGCGTGCAAGCTTTCGTTGCTGGAAGGGGGCGGGCGGCGCGCGCGGAGCGAGTAGCACCCACTGCGAATCCAAGTGTGGAACATTCATACGCAAGGTTGCGTGGAACACTTTGTTCCACACTGTTAAAAATTTTTGGAGAGATTTTACAGAAAAAGTCTGGGTATACCAGTTGCCAATATAAAGTCTTGTAAAATTACCATAGTCTGTAAAATTACAGAACACTTGTAAAAATAAGTTCTGAGACCATCTGTAAAAAATGTTACAATAGTTCTCTGGAAAAATATTCACAGTCCTCTAGTTGTAAATTCCTTGAACAAAGTACAAAGACAATACTAAATTTGATAAAAAAAAAAAGGAATCCGGAGGGTATTTGAACCCTCGACCTTTGGTTTCGGAACCCGATGCGTTGACCATTGCGCTACAGCGCGCTTCGTGTTGGAGTCGTGCACGTTCTCGATCCCTTTCTAGACCCGTACCTGGTGACGATTCTTTAATGCTCGTTCCGAGGTATACCTCTTTTTAAAGATTTGTATGTTTTTCCTTCCACTTACACCGAATTTAATTTAGTGTTTGGTTTTTGACGCGTCAATGTTCAACATTGAACAAAATATGTACAAAAATTGAACGACGTCGAAAATTACACACATATTCTGCAAATTAAGAATACAGAAAATCTGTAATTTTACAGAATTCTGTAAAATTACAAGAAAACTTTGGGAATTTCGCATAGGCTAGTAAATTTACCATACTACTTCATGTAAAAATACCAAGTTTCTGTAATTTTACTGTCAGTTGTAATTTTACTATACAAAACGTGTAATATTGACATATTCTGTAAAATTACAACACAATTTCTGTACTAAAACACCGAAATGTTCTGTAAAATCACTAATTTTTTTAACAGTGCACGCAAAGAAGCGTGGAACACGGCAGGTCCACGCATGGAAGCGTGGAACACGGCAGGTCCACGCTTGGAAGCGTGGAACACGAAATGTTCCACGCTTAGAAGCGTGGAACACAAAATGTTCACCCCAAAGAGACATGAACTAAGTATGTCTCAACACTATTGGAATTCCACGCATAGAAGCGTGGAACATTTTGTGTTCCAAGCTTCAATGCGTGGACCTGCCGTGTTCCACGCTTCTATGCGTGGACCTGCCGTGTTTCACGCTTCTTTGCGTGGAACAAAGTGTTCCACGCAACCTTGCGTATGAATGTTCCACACTTGGATTCGCAGTGCGGCCGGCCTGCTCTGGCAGCAGGCGGGGAGACTCGGCTTGGCGGCTCGGCTCGGCTGGTTCGGCGCTCGCATTGTAATGTGCTTTCAAAGCATTGGTTCGTATTGCAAACTATTTTCTTTGTAAGTTGCAAAGAATTTTGAAGCATTGTATTACGAACTAATTCTTCGTAAGCTTACGAACTATTTCTTTGCAATACAAACAAATAGTTTGTAAGAATTCTAGTAGCTTGCAAAGAAGTTCTTTGCAATACGAGTAATTTCTTCGTGATACGAATATTAGAAATTCTTTGCAACGTTGCAAAGAATTTAGTTTGCAAGCATTTTACAGTGCGGCGCTCGCCTCGGCTAAGCAGTGCGCATGCAGCGTGTCATCGGGTCGTCACGCGGACCGCCTTCCGGGCAAGCCCTTAGTTGTTTTGCAGACAGAAGCCAAGTAGCTTAGGGAGAGGCGGGCCCTTCGGGCCCCCGTTTTGCGTTGCGGCTGACCCGACAGGGGGGGCGGTCGCCCCTCCGCCCCCCCCCCCCCTTATTACGTGCCTGATAACAAAAAAGACCATTTCATTAAAAGAAAAAAATTGATTTGTACCTACAGTTAAATCGAGTTTAACGGGAGAGTAAAGTGAGAAAAAATTAATTAACTGAATTTTATTACTGTAATACTTGAAAAGTTAAAAACGAGTCTTTCTATTCACTCTATGTGTATTCAGTGCAACAAATTACTTCATGAAGTCGTTTTCTTAAACGTAAAAAAAAGGAATGTATCTTAATATAGGTCAGGTCAACATGTAGAAAAACCGAGTTTACTATGCACACTTTGTACACAACTATGCACAGGTGTATGCATTGCATAGGGGACAGAGTTAAGCATACATACTCCCGGGCTACGTACTTTTTTGTACGTACACTCTAAAAATTTCGGTCATTTGAAAACGAAGATTGGTTGATTAATTTTTCAAACAAAGCACATCGTTTTAAAACGAAGATTGCGCTGTTCTGAAATGACAATTCTTAAAATATTCAAAAAATACTTTTTGTTGTAAGCAGAACGGACCAACTTTTAGCCTCAATTTGTTGTATTTCGACTTTAAATTGATGTTTCAACTGATTCCAGCCCATGCTAACATATAAATATCCGAGTTTTAGCCAAAAACTGAACTTGTGAAATGTCGTTTGAAAACAATGTACTTTGTTTGAAGCGTGAATTTCAAATGTCGTTTTAAAACAACATATTTTAACAGTGTAGCTATGTAAAACTATCAGCATGCGTAACTTCCTTTAAAAAATCTTATACTTACGCATAAATTCGTACATTTTATACGTAACTACGTAAGAGTTCGTGCATATTTATGTAAGAAATTTTACGTAAGTTACGCATGCTGATAGTTTTAGCTACGCACCAAAAAAGTACATAACCCGGGAGTGCGTAGTTGTGCAAAATAAATGTGCATAGTTATGGTTCTTTAAAATTCTGCAAGGCTCATGCTCAACAAAGTGTGTAAGGGTTTAGTATGTACTTTCTCTCCAGAGCTGATGCCCCGTTTACTTTGCATCTTCACCGGGATGCTCCCTTAACTAATAACATAACCTTATGTATAAATGATTACTTTTTGTCCAGGTGGATGAGTCACTAATGAAGAATGCTCTCATTTGGATATGGGGCACCTACCATATTCCAATCATCATCTCCGAGAACGGCCTCGGTGACACAAAGCATGCAGGTGTGAACGATACCTTACGCGCTGCATACCACAGCGTAAGTATCACAAAATTCTAGTCGAAAATTCCGGTTACGATTACTGTTGTGAATCCGGCTACGATCGTAAATCGGTTACGATTACGGTTTCAGTTACAATTCGACGCTCCGTACGAACAAGTCGGTACCCCCTATCAACAAGCGCTCAGCGTTCTGTGTCTGGGACAAAACCGCTCATCTAGTGGTGCCTTGGAACAGAACCGCTCATCTTACACACTGCTAGATCACAACCGCACATCTCGAAGCCTCGTGAAACACAACCGCTTAACTCGGCGGGCTCGATTCAGACCCGCTCAAGACGTGAAGCGAGCCCGCTCAGTTGAGCGGTTGTGTTTCACGAGGGTTCGAGATGTGCGGTTGTGATCTGGCAGTGTGTAAGATGAGCGGTTGTGATTACTAGGGCCCAAGATGAGCGGTTCTGTTCCAAAGCACCACTAGATGAGCGGTTTTGTCCCAGACCCAGAACGCTGAGCGATTGTTGATAGGAGGTATCGAAGTGGGTATCTTTCTCTTCACGGTAGACACGAGGCTATCATTTCGAGCCTGGTAGACAAACGGCTAATTGCTTTACCCACCTCGTCACCGTCGTCACTTTGAGTTCCAATTACTCATGACTGACCATGACTTTGACCACGGGTCTCAGAAAGATCTGAGCGGGCCACACGAAGCTGAGTAAGAGAGATGGATGCGCTGTGGAGTGGAGGTGGGCGGGACGTCCGACCGTCGCCTGCCCAACGCCAGCCCAGACACGGGCAGAGCCCAGCAGACGGCTAGCGTCAGTGTTTGCATGCGTCCGAAAACGACAAGTCGGAGTGAGATGCTCGCACCGGTCTACAGCTCCGTCTCACGTCCACCTGTCGTTTCCGGACGCATGCTATCACTGACGCTCGCTGGTTGCTGGGCTCTGTCGCACTGCTCCGGGCCACTCTGGCCCGGAGGCTGCGTGTCTGAGACCCCTGACTTTGACTATGCAATTTGAACCATGCGTGCCTTGAGGTTGTCAAAGTATAATGAATCGTTTCCGATAATTTTATGATATCTAGAAAGGAGTTATTAGGTGTTAAAGAGGACATCCCTAACGTCCAAGAAAAGCAGTTAGCCGATTGTCTTCCACGCTCCAAAAGATAGCTTAGAAGAGAAAGATAGTCACTTGTGCGTAAGGAGCGTCGAATTATACGGCTTAGGTCTGGTCCAATTACGTTTACGAAAACGGAATTTTCGGCTGGGATAGCATCACCATTGCTTTGATATTCTAAGAGGAGAACTGTCATGCAGCTGTTGCAGTTGCTGTTCGTCTTTATGCGTACTTATGTTTTACAGGCTAACCTTCGATCTCTAGTGCGAACTATGAAAGATTACGGCGTGGAAGTTCTTGCGTACTATGTGTGGTCATTATTGGATGTGTTTGAGTTCACCGCAGGGTACTCTGGGTAAGTACACATATAGTTATCACTCTTTTATCTCGAAGCACCCACTTACCATTATGCAGTTCTTGTATAAATGTTTATGCAGGTTTTTGTGCAACCATAGTTATACACATCAGTATATGCCCATAGCGTACAGAGTTGTGCGCACACATGCAGAAATGTGTGCAAAATGAACATAACTTTTCATAAATTTGTGTATAACTATGGCTACAGAGAATCCTCCAATCGTCATGCAAAACACCAAGCATAACACACTCCTGGGCTATGTACTTTTTAATACATTGCTGTGTACGTCTATAAACTTACGATGCTTGTGCACAAATAAATACATTGTAAAGCATAATATCGTGCGTAATTACGTACAATTTGTACGTAGCTAGATACAAAATTATGCTTAACGGTGTACATACTTGTACTCAAGCATCGTAAGTTTATAGACGTACACAACAATGTATGAAAAAGTACATAACCCGGAAGTGTGAAGAGATTTGTGTGAAAAGAACACAATGTCCATATTAACTGTACACAGAAAATAAATGAGTTGAGTCAGTACCGCCACATGGTTTCTGTGAAAGGTAATGAGTCATCTGCTTGAACATAAGCAATATTGGATTCCGGTGATGTGATGAAACCTACCCAAGCTATGATGTAATGCACCCTCGGCATTAATTGTCCCAGCTTATATATTTGCCTTCGTGATCTAAGTTTTCGCTACCGTAGCAAACGAGTTGCTTGTCATGCCATCAACAAACATATAAGCTCCGGTAGCTTAGGTATTTTTTTCCGTGTAGGGCCCGTCCCGCCCGAACGACTGTGCTGGCGAAGCGAACTAAGGAATTATCTTATCTACCGTATGTTCTTCACTGTGATAAAAAAAATTACGGGAAAAGTACGGGGTGTACCGCTGATTATTTACCAGCAGCATCCGTACTTAAGAACAACTGCGTCGCCGTGCTCGCAACACCCGAAATTTGGTACGGAGCACGGATGACGGTGCCAGCGTAGCGTAAAAACCGAGTGCGGTGAATCCGTACTCTCGCACTGTACTCTGTTAATAAGAGAAATTTCTGATGGTACGGTACAGCGTCACCGTACTCCGTGCAAATGTAAATGTGTCGTTTTCGGCGTGTACAGGGGCGCTAATTCGTACTGCAGTAGCCTCTGATTTTTTTCAGTTTTCAAGTGCATGAATACTTGCCGCTCAACCAAGTTTTCTATAATGTATTGATCACACAATAACACTTTATACGTAATTGTTCGTTTCAGGCGCCCCTTTGGGCTTATTCACGTCGACTACGAGACGGGATCCCTAAAGCGCACGCTGAAGAAATCGGCGCAGTTCTTTATTGAACTGCATGAAACTGGAAAGGTGCCGAATGTTCCTGTCCCAGACGAGGGAGCAGCATCAGCGAGCGCCACTTCATCAATAACGACTGGACTACTCCTTGTGGCATTGTGGGCGGTGATGGCGCTAAGACGCTGAGGAAAGACCCTATTAGAGTAAATTAAGCGCGGGCTGTTTTACAGACCGTCCGCCACGCAGGGCTGCGATCGCTCTGGCTACATTTCTGGCTCCACCGCAAAGGAAAAGGCACGGAGCGAGGCGCTTCTTGCTCGGCTCTGATAATTCTGCCTGTAGGTCCGTTCCGTTAGAAAATGCAGGGAAGACCTGCCTGAAGGGTAAAGTGATTACTCGGCCATCTGAAGTGCAACCTGAATCGTCTTCACCGTGGCAGCCCAGCCGGCCTGTCAAACTTCCACGGTGTATAACAAAATGAAAAATATCAATTGCTAAATGATGCAATAAAGAAAAACACCCTTCCATCCGATTTAACCTGTCTCTGTCACCTACTGTCAAGTTAAAATGCTGTTCTGTCTTGTGGCCTTCTTTAATGCTGGGTCCAACTCCAACGCACCGGTAACTCATTAGATGCACGATGTACTTGGTAATTTTCCACTTCCAAAATAGGTCGTATTTGTACAACCTCCCATTTACGTTCCTTATACGATTTCAAGTCGATAAGCTTGTAAGATTTAAAACAGCGTTATAGACGCATTAGTCAGGAAACAGATGTTAAGAGTGAATTTTTCCTCGGCTTACCGAGTCTCTGTCTTCGGCAAGTCTCAGAAATGAGAATAATTTGGAGCTGCCGTTTTCTAAATTAATCTTTTTAGTTTATTGAGACTGAATAGAAATCTTGACCGTTGAAAATTAAATAAAAGGGGGTGCCAAAATCGGCGAGGGGCCGCCAAAACAGCTGCCCCCGGCTGTCCACCCGTGGTCCAAAAACGTTCATACGCCCCTGATTTTAGCTTCATTTGACATGCAGAAGCTTACTGTAGGATATCGAAAAAATGCTACTCTTCCTCAATTTACCAGGAAGGGACTTGGTAAGGTATTTTCTAGGGGGACACAAAATGTCGCCGCTGAGGCTAGCTATCAACAACGCCGCCTTGGCAACCAATAAATCAAACCAAAAATAACTACACACTCCTGGGCTATGTACTTTTTAGTACATTGTTCTGTACGTCTATAAACTTACGATGCTTGTGCACAAATAAAGACATTGTTAAGCATAATATCGTGCGTACTTACGTAAACTTTGTACGTAGCTACATACAATATTATGCTTAACGGTGTACATACTTGTACTCAAGCATCGTACGTTTATAGACGTACAGAACAATGTATGAAGAAGTACATAACCCGGGAGTGCGTAGGTGCTGATTCTATATTTAAAAACTAAATAATGGATGTTATCTGATAATAGCAAAAACTTGTTCAAACTATATCTTATGTAGATTAGCAAACTAAATGACAGCAATCAGTTAAAACATTGGACTGGAGGGAGTAAATATAACGTTGGCATTGAAGGCATTCCAATCCACATTTGCAACGGTCAACATGGACCATTGACGATTTTGCCTATACTTAGATGATGTTTTATCCCCTACTAGAGAGGGCCTCACCCAAAATCTCAGCCCTGTAGCTCAAACGGTTTAGATTCTTCTGGCATTGAGGGTTTTAGACACTTTTTGCGTAAGGGGGGGGGGGGCGAAAAAGTTAATTTCTCGAGTGGTTGGACTCAAAAACCAAAAGCATAGAAATGGCCTGTTTTGGTCACATGCTGGGTTTCCTTAGATGCAGAATATTATTCTGAATTCATTTCTGGTAAAGAAACTTATAAAAAGTCATGGGAAATACAAGATATTGGCCAAAAACCGAGTTCCCAAAAAATCATGAAACTTAGAAACCGAACAGTGTCCACAGCTACATGACAAACAAACTGTAGTTAAACTGTAGTTAGACCACAAGGCTGGCGGGCTGAGACCCTTGGCATGACAACGTGTGACTGCGGTACCAAGCTATGGTAAGTCGCTGTGCTTAGTGGTCAGCGTCGCGGGCTCCCAGCTTGACGTCCGAGGTTCAACTCCAGCCAGCAGCCGCTTCAACGTCAACATATAAAGGTAAAAATGTAACTATGAAGTAATATCTGATATGAAATACTGAGATAATTGGTAGCCCACGCAAAGAAAAAAAGAGAACAGTCGGGGAAAAAATTGAATTTTTTGGGGGGGAGTATGTACTTAATGCACATGTGATACTCTAGCTTATGCATAGTCCGACACTGTAAAAAATACCGTCCATATGAACCGTACAAACCGGCATTGTAGTAAAAATTAACAGTGAAACGCTGTACATTCAGCTCGTTGTACCCTACAATGTACAAAAAATTTTAACAGTTTGCCATTGTGTTTAGAAATAACAATTCCACACTGTTGTTAAATTGTGGTATTTTTAATAATAGTGGAAAAAGAAACAATGTGTAACTGGACTGAGTCCAAATTGCAAACTATATCGAAGGACAAACTGCATCTGCAAACTATAGTTCAACTCCAAAAGGTCCAAAATTGTTGTATTTTAACTGTAGTTAAGTAGTAGTCTAACTTCAGAAATTTGCATATAGTCCACAGTTTTCTGCAGTTCAACTGCTTTCCAACTACACCTTGTATTTTATAATTTAACTATTGTTACTTTGTAAGACTTAAGTGCATCTATGAGAAAGTATTATCTCTATTTGCAGTAGATAACTAATTACGGTCCATACCAAGTGAACTGAAACCACACGGTGGAACCTTCGTCCAGGTTTCCAAGCAGCCATAATTTTCTTATGGAGAAAAGACATTGGAACTTCTTGGTTTTTCCAAAACTGCTTGGAAACCTGGACGAAGGATTGACAGTGCAATTTACTGTCTATATCAAGGAATAACTGTGCAAAAGGGAATAAGTCAACTAAACTTTTTTCGCCACCTCTATAAAAAGGAGTTTAGTCTACTTAACTCTTTTTGCTTTGGTTAAAATTTGATGACTTTGGGGATAAGTCGACTTACCCCCACCCCCTTTTGCTTTCCGATATTAAGCGTACTTTACAAGTTAAGTCGACTTAACTCCATTTTCAAACCCCAATATCTCCTATCCTATGGAATATTTTCCTATAGTATTTGGTGGGCAGATGCAGACTGAAATATACTAAAACATGCCATAAAAATGTCATTTTGGGGGTAAGTCAACTTATCCCCTTCTCCCGCTTCACAGCACATAAAGCCATCGCGTACTGTGCGAGTTGGCGACCCCATGGGAAAGTCTGATGCTGTCGATACGTCTTCTTTTTTTGTTGGATACATCAACCAGGCTCCGCTTGCCTTCACGCTGACACAGTGAAGTTACTGAAAAACCGAACCGACATAAGTCAAGAGTCCCATACTGTTTTCTCTTCTTCTACCGGCATCACTCTGTCGCGTGGAAGCAGCGCGTGGTCATAACTCATGCACCATCGGCTGCACGCTCTCATTACGCCTGCATGGGGTGCGGGGGAGAGGAGCAGGAGACGTGCGTATGCGCACCCCACCCTCGTCCACGGTAAAGCGCCCCCTCCTCCCGGTGTTTACTTTATACCGGTCAGTAACTAGCCAGAAACGGACCACGCCACTTCGACGTAGCAGCTTTGCCAGCCTCGTGAGTACTCTAAAACTCAGATATGTTTCGTGAAGGTGAATTAAACATCCGTGTCCATAACTGCTGTGAATCTGGACGTCAACGACCAGCGGCACATTGCAATTTACAGGAAGTTGTTTCACGTTCCACCTTTTCACCAGGGGATAAGTTAGGGATTAGTACACTCTAAAACTCTTACGAAGAAGCAGCTCTTCGTAACATCCGGTGAGTTTTAACATTACACACTCCAGGGCTATGTACTTTTTGGTACATTGTTGTAGACGTCTCTGAACTTACGATGCTTGTCCACAAAAAAAAAGTACACAGTAAAGCATAATATTGTGCGTTAATACGTAAAATTTGTACGTAGCTACATACAATATTTTGCGTAACGGCGTACTTAATTGTACTCAAGCATCGTAAGTTTACATACGTGGTCATACGTACATAACTACGTACAAAAAATACATATCATCCCGGGAGGAGTGTGTACATAAGAAAAACACGGTATTGATCCTAATACAAAAAATGTGTTTCTTCTGCGATGTAGTGCCTTTATATTACGAACGAATTGCCTTTTTATAAGGAGTGCAAAGAAACGAAGTGTTTCGCTTGTAGTTGCAAACTGCCAATTTAATTGTGAAACAAAAACATGTCTTAATGCACTTTCTCGTACGACACATGTACACATATAAGCCGAGGGGGTAACTTATTCACTGCTGTAATACACTGAAAAGTGAGTAACGCCTTTCGACACCAAATTTTTGGCGTCCTCTTCTGAACACCAAATTTTGGCGTCTAAAAACGCTAAATATTGGCCTGCGTCTGTGCGCACGATAACTCGAGAACAAGTTGAGATATCGAGGTGAAATTTTTACTATTCCTTCTCGGCCTACATAGCTCAGACGAGTTCAATGGGCAGTGTAGCTGAAAAAATGACTCTGGAAGAATATTTAACATTTTCAAGGAAAAAAATTAAGAATATTACTTTTTGCAGTGTTTACGGGGTAATGCTCTGCAAATCTAACTGTTGTACTACATGACAGTTTAAACTGCAAAACTCCAATCCTGCAGTTTAAACTGCAAAACTCAGCAGTATTGCAGTTAAAACCGAAGTACTACATGACAGTTTAAACTGCAAGACTGCCGAGTTTTGCATTTAAACTGCAAGACTCTAGTCTTGCAGTTTAAACTGTCGTGTTGTACAACAGTTAGATTTGCAGAGTACGCCGGGTTGCGGGCTCCTAGACGAAAATTTTGGCCGTTTGGCCGTATCTCTTACCGTTTAGTCGCTGCATCGTCAAATGTGGACAAAAAGTAATGCACGATGGGTGTCGATTTCAACGTAAATCGGCGAGTTTCGGTCTCGGCGGTTTCTGAGGAGGTTCCCTCAATTTATGGAAGTTCCTCAAAGTTTTCCCTATTACCTCAAAATATCATACATTGTTTTTACCGTGGCAATAAGGTCATCTCAACCGCAGTCATCAAGGACGTAGCTCATCACTACTTTAGTCAACATTTTCCGAACCCCTTTGGTCCGCATGAATGTATGTTGCGGCGTGCTATTTTGAGTTATTATGGCGGATTAAGAAGACAGCGGTGACAGCGGTATTGCTCCCCGCACGCCCACACGCGCGCCCCTACTCTGCCCATGCCAGCCTTGCCACCCATCGCCCCCTCACGCCTTTGCGGCCCCCATGGCCCCCGCACCCGCGTCCTTGCCCACGCCCATGGAACCCGCGGAATCAGACATCCCCCCACTCCTCCTCGCCTCCCACCCAAGAGGCCAACTTGCGTTGCGTAATGCACTTCGATACCTACAATGCAAAGACACGTACTTCAACAGGCCTCTGGAAGACTAACGTAGTTCTGAACCTCGTTTGTAAACACACGTACTTCTGAGGCCGTCGGGAAGACTAACGTAGTTCCTATCTTTTTAACCATAAACTACGTTAGTCTTCCATACGGCTTCAGAAGTACGTGTGTTTAGAAACGGGGTTCAGAACTACGTTAGTCTTCCCGAGGCCTGTTGAAGTACGCGTCTTTGCATTGTAGGTATCGACTTGTTAACCTGTTTGCATTTCAGTTATGTTGTCGAGGGGGCAGCAACGCGTCGAAAAGCCGAGCAATGAGTGAATTCGTACTGAATGGAAGAATTGTGCATGAGTCGCTTTGATTTTGTTATTATAAACACGGTACGAGGGGTGTGGAACTGGTGACAATATGTGTACACCGAGCGTAACACTCAAGAACAATCTTTAACAATCCAAGACAATACGCGACAATACACACCATCCTAGACAATACGAAACAATCCTAGACAAAACAGGGGCGGACTGGCCTAGGTGCGTAAACCAGAAAACCTAGTTGGGCCCCTAGCCCTCCGAGCCTCCTTGGGCGCCTTTGGGGCTTTTGGGCCCCGGCCCTGCACTAGACAAACAAGGGCGCGATGTCCTACCTTTCCAGGGGTGCTAAACCCTTTTTAGGGGTGCTTAAGTGTTTAGATTTACTGTTTAAAAAAATATATTTTCTCTTTGAGCAAACTAATCACATTTAAGGATATATTGTCTCATTCGTCGCGAAATTCCGCGACAAACGAGTCTTCACAAGCTAGGGTTCTGACAAGCGGTCAGTAAATAATAGCAAGAAAAAAAGGTAAAAGAATGCAATCAATTTATGACACTTTTGAAAAGAATTCTATTAGATGTAGTAGGTGCGTTTGACACGAAAACTTGCATAAATTTCAAAAATTGGTCCCAAAATTCAATTTTATTTCATAGAAAGTAATTTAAAAAAAATCTGTAATGCGTTTGGGGTTTTAGCTTCTTTTTAAAAAATGGATATCCTATCCTATAGGACTAAGGTATACCTTTGTTTTATCAGTGCGTGCCCTACTTTTTGGGCTATGACGCAGGTGCTCATGTCCACTACGTTGCTTGACTCGGCCATTCCATCGCCGTGCGCAGCACATACTTACCTATCAACCTACACCAACCACCAACGTTTTACACTTATGACGCGAATTTGTAGTGCGGGTCGCCACTTTGCGGTAGGCAACCCACACGGCACGGTTCCCAGGTCAGGCTCTTGACCCCCCAGTCCGTCCCTGAGACAATCCTAGACAATCCTAGACAATTCTAGTTAATATGAGACAATATGAGACAATCGTTGCGACTATATGAGACAACATTAGACTATTTTCGGGAGAGTACGACACATTTTGACCTTATTTTCAAAAAAAAAAATAAAAAAAAATATATCGGTTTTTTTGAGAGTTTGAGAGTTTTTGAGAGAGCTTGAGTGCAAGAGAGAAGGGTCACTGTGCGAGAGAGACAGACATGTTCTGGTGCACAAAGACCCTTCGCTCTCGCACACTCCGGCCCGGCGGCACCCGGCGGTCGGTGAAGCTTAAGCTTAAGCTTAGTCGGAGCGGCCGGGTACACTGTAATTTAGGGGTGTACTCTGAGAGGGCGCCATAGGCGTATGCTACAGACAATAGAGTGCCTTAAGGCGTACTGTAAGAGCATGCCAGGCGTATTGATATGTCACTTCTTTATCTTTGCATGCATAGCATAGCATCCCCAAAGCACACCACAGAGGTGTCTGCCGTCTGCATGGAACGCTCCTTGTGTGGCGTCTTCGTCGACCTTGATAAGACAGCCTATATATTAGACTACCCTTAATGAGCCTGTGGTGTGGGGATGCTGTGCTATGCATGCAATGATAAAGATGTGTCAGATCAACACTGCAAATCTTCGAATCCAGATTCTCGCCCGAAATGGGAAAGGACCCTTTTCCTTGCTTATTTAGGGTGAGAATTTTAAACCTCACTCTATTTGAGCGAGATCTTTTTTAGCCTCGCTCTATATGAGTAAGGATTTCTTAGCCTCACTTTATTTAAGCAAGAATTCTCACTTTATTCGGGCGATATCACAAAATTCTTTCTCAAATAGAGTGAGGAAAAAAATTCTTACTCTCCAGAGAGTAATAAAATTACCCTCAAATTCTCGCCCGTATAGGAGCGAGGATCAGGATTCGTTTATTTTCAGTGAATGCGCCTAGGGCGTACTCTGAGAGTATGCCTTAAGGCGCTCTGTTTTCAGTAGCATAGGCCAATGTCGTACTCTCAGAGTACACCCCTAAATTACAGTGTACCTGCTGGAACAGCCACGACCGCACCGATAAAGTCCTCGATGGGAGAGAAGCGCGAACCGTGTCGCTGCACCTGATTGGCCGGCGCAATTATGACTTCAGCCCAATTGATTCAGCCTATGTTAATCCCCGTTTACCTTCCCGGCGGCCCGGGGCTCCCTACCGCCGTATGCCTGCCTGCCAGTACAGGAGACGTCCGGCTGACCTCGCGCTTCTCTCCCATCCAGGACTTTACGATCCAGTTGTTCTCCCCGACTTCGCCAGATCGATCAGTTTTTGAGCCTACGGTCAGACCAGAGGTCGGCATCCGCTCCTGAACGGGTCCCGTTGTCGCCCGCCGCTGCAGTAGTGGCTGTGCGAGAGAGACAGAGCGAGAATGCCGAGGCTCCAGATGACGGTGTGCCGAACCTTGCCGAATGCACCCAAACGAACGGGACCCTTTCGAGTGTCCGAGTCTCGCCTGCCGGTCACCTGAGGGCGTGGCGTAGCGTAGCGCTGGGCTGACTTCGCCTACGCGCCACTATACGACGCGCCTGGCCAGCAGACAGGACTCGTTTACACGCTCGCTTCGGGTCTCGGCAAGCGGGAGCTTGAGAGGAGGGCGCCCTGGAGTCCAGGCTCCTCTCGCCCCGACCCCGCCCAGCTGCCTGGTAAAACCACTTTACTCCCGATCTAGACTTCGCAGAGCATTGATAGTGATGTCGCTGTACTCAGGAAGGTTCAATGCATCTCACAATACCGCGCCAGTGTCGCAACCTCGCTCCCCGAAAACAGCGACTAGAGGTGATATAAACGATAGCCACAGCTTACAATTACTATATTTGAAAATGACAATCTGACTAGCGGAGGGTACATCGACTAAAATGGCTGTTTTCGGGGAGCAATATAGCGACGCTGGCGTTCCTAGCGGCCGCGCGCTGCCAAAGTGACAGACACTTTTCCAAACAGGGACGGACTGGGGGGTCAGGGACCGGCCCCCCCCCCCTCCCCCCTCGGGGGGGCCGGTGCGCTGCTAGTTGCCTATCTTTTAGGGGTATTTAATAGTTGACAAATGGAAATTTTCCGTCCCCAAAACAGGGGGGGCCCGGGTGGGGTTACCCAGCCAGCCCTACCGGGCCACTCCGTCCCTGTTTCCAAACGCTACACTGGAAAAACAAAGGTGCTAAGTCCTACCTTTAAAAGGCACTAACAAAATTTAGTGCCTTTGCAAAGGCACTAAGATTTAGTGCCCCAGGAAAGGCACAAAACTTAGCACTCGATTTTAGCGCCCCAGGAAAGGCGTTGCTTAGCACCTTTGTTTTTCCGGTGTATGGTAAGATGTATTGAACCTTTCTGAGTACACGGTAACTGTGTCTGTATTTTTTTTTTGTACAAACGTTTGTGCAAAGTTAAACATACGTTTCATTTTGGACAAAGTTAGTGTGTACAGTGACATCACTATCAATGTTGTGTGACGTCTAGATCGGGAGTAAAGTAGTTCACCAGGTGGCCGGGCAAGTGTCCGGGCGGGGTCCGGGCGCGAGTAGCTTAGACTCCAGGGCGCCCTCCTCTCAAGCTCCCGCTTGCCGAGACCCGACGCCGACGCGAGCGTGTCAACGGGTCCTGTCTGCTGGCCAGGCGCGTCGTATAGTGGCGCGTAGGCGAAGTCAGCCCAGCGCTACGCTACGCTACGGGAGCGAGCGACCAACTCCCCTCAGCGGTGTACGAGGTAGTATACGTATATATTACCAGTAATATAGGTAATATTGTGTAATATGAAATAACACAAGGTAGACGCACGTTAAAACCGTGTGAGGCTGAGCTAAAAGTGCGTCTACCTTGGCTTGCGGCGCGTTAAAGCTGGAAGCTAAAACACCGATTTTTAATTGGTAGTTTTGCATTGGTGGTTGGCAAGCCTATCGAGATCTCTCATCCCACGTCTCACGCCTGGCGCCTCACTTCACGCCGTCTTCCCGTCGGTCTCCCGTTGGCGTTTTCTGACAGGGGTGAGCATTTTAAGTTCAAATTAAATTTCATTTTGAATTTAGCTCAGCCAATAAAGTAATATATGGTAATATAGGGGTAATATAGAGGCGAAATCGTGGTAATATGCAAGTAATATATGGTAATATATTAGCTAATATGCAGGTAATAGGCTGAGCCTTTAAAGAGATAAAAAATAAAATATCTGGATAGAAATAAGAGGCGAAGCCTTAACAATCGAGTCGAGCACGCCCAGCGAAGGAGATCACGACCCAGCTTATGGGGAGCCAACCTTCCGATGGGACAGTTTTAAGTTAGACGAAAAAATCCGCACTGTTAAAATATGTTGTTTTAAAACGACATTTGAAATTCACGCTTCAAACAAAGTAAATTGTTTTCAAACGACATTTCACAAGTTCAGTTTTTGGCTAAAACTCGGATATTTATATGTTAGCATGGGCTGGAATGAGTTGAAACATCAATTTAAAGTCGAAATACAACAAATTGAGGCTAAAAGTTGGTCCGTTCTGCTTTTAACATAAAGTAATTTTTGAATATTTTAAGAATTGTCATTTCAGAACAGCGCAATCTTCGTTTTAAAACGATGTGCTTTGTTTGAAAAATTAATCAACCAATCTTCGTTTTCAAATGACCGAAATTTTTAGAGTGAGAGATATAACGTTCTGACTAGAGTACAGCTAGAATTGCTGAAAAAATAATTACTGATTAGAATTTCTTCACAAATATAACTGAGGTCTAAGTTAAAATGAATGAATGCGTCTAAGGCGTGTTATGTTTCCGTCTGTGCGTTGGCAAGCCTGCGTATAGAAATGGCATGGTAGAAGTGAGGCACAGATCGGATGCGCGTGAGCGGTGTTGAGTGAGCAAACTAGGAGACATTGAGTAAACGGGCCAAATGGGTACAAAGTGATAAATTGTAACCTAAACAAGATCAAGATCCAATAAAGATCTGCAACGCCTATCGCTTAAGGGACCAAGGATCAGCCTCTTTGTGTATAACAATGCCTAGTATAGCTATCGCATACGAAGTAATATACGAGTTGACAACCCCTCGGGAGCGAGCGAGACGGGACGAGAGCGGGCAGGATGGGACGGGATGGAAAGCAGCGCCGGTCGGGACGGACCGAGCAGCGTTCGGGAGCTGATGTCGGTCTCTGGCGGTCGGTGCTGGGTGCGAACGGAGGCGGGCGGACCACCCTAGCGCTGCCCCGAGACGAGCGACTGACCGTTGGACACTACGTACTTACTGGACAGCTCATTACGATCAGGCGAAATACTTCGTCGTCAGACACCGTGGAGGCCGAGGGGGCAACCACTCGAGAAATCCTGTGTACAAACCTGCGGAAATCTCGCTGAAATCCTCAGAAATCCCGCTGAAATCCACAGAAATCTCGATGAAATCCTCGGAAATCTCGATGAAACCCTTAGAAATTTAACTGAGAAATCTCATGAAATCTCATTGAAATCTTGTGAAATCTCATGAAATCTCATGAAATCTCATGAAATCTCATGAAATCTCATGAAATCTCTGAGAAATCTTGTGAAATCACATGAAATCTCAGAGAAATCTCTCAAAATCTGAGAGAAATCTTGTGCAATCATTAGAAATCCCGTGTACACTAGGATGGGGAGTGGTTGCCCCCTCGGTGGAGGCGATCTGATTCCTTTACGCGACTACTACATAATGTACTCCCGACGAACTGTAGTGCACTGAGGAGGATGTGTTGAGGGCTGTTTTGCCACGGGTAGTTATGGAAGTTTGAGAAGGGTGAAGAGAAATGGACAACCCCTACACTCTACAAATTTCGGTCATTTGAAAACGAAGATTGGTTGATTAATTTTTCAAACAAAGCACATCGTTTTAAAACGAAGATTGCGCTGTTCTGAAATGACAATTCTTAAAATGTTCAAAAAATACTTTTTGTTATAAGCAGAACGGACCAACTTTTAGCCTCAATTTGTTGTATTTCGACTTTAAATTGATGTTTCAACTGATTCCAGCCCATGCTAACATATAAATATCCGAGTTTTAGCCAAAAACTGAACTTGTGAAATGTCGTTTGAAAACAATGTACTTCGTTTGAAGCGTGAATTTCAAATGTCGTTTTAAAACAACATATTTTAACAGTGTATAGTGGTTGGCCTGCTTTCTATGCCAGGGCAGTCGCGCAGTCACAGTCGAACCGCAGCCATCGCCACCAAGTGTGGCAGACCTAGTCTTTTTACGAGTTTTTAGCATTCTCTGTTTAACCTTGAATACCGATTTTAATCTGTTTCATACAATAATAGTTTTTAAACATAGCCGATTCAAGACGGTGTAATGGTATCAAATAACGGTATCAAAGAAACGATCGTACAATTAATTGCGATCGGTATCAGGCATTTCCAAAGTCTAATGAGTCTTATTTGTACGTGTGGATTTATGTTTTTCTTCACCAATGGACTTTTGCAGGGATATGAAATATAAAATAGAAAACAAAATATCTGTCGGTTATTCTATGTTTTCGAGTTTTTATTTTTTATTCTACATTCTTCAAAAGCTTCCACTGTCCTTGATGGTCCCGCTCTGTTCCATACCTGTTCTTCCGCGGTGCCGTAGACTAGCCAGACGAAGTTGAAGAATAAATATGCACCAGCTGTTAGGTAGAATACGTTACTCCACCCTGACATTGGGTCCTGCAACGAGGGCAATCCACACATTCCACAAAAAGAAGTGCCAAATACAGAACTAAAACGCATCAGACAAGTCAGGGTAAGAGTGGGTGGGTAGAAGATGGGTAAAAGCACATGGTTTCATGAAGATAGAACAGTTGCTTAGATATGACGTCAGCGCCACAAAAGTTGGAAACGCCTCTTAATTTGCTCTTACATTTCGATCCACTAGCAGTCCTTCCGCGTACGGGGCAAATGCGCTGACAAAGGCACCCACAGTGTTGCCAATCCCGAAAGTTATTCCACTGAGATTAGGTGCAATGTCAACGAAATTCACGAACTCGCCCGAAAAGGTCGCGCTGATAAGACCCCCAGCAACAACGAGGAGGCTGACAGCCAACATCGGGTACGTTGAACCAAACGCACCAATCAGAACGCATAGTAGACCTGGACCCCATTCGCCTTTAGGAACCGTAAAAAAAAATACCAACTTTTAAAAATAGTTAAAAAAGAAAGGCAAAATAAAGTGTAGCAATAAGCCGAAGCGGTAAGTGAGAAGAACAGTTTTGTTGCCTGCCATGCTTATGAAAGCGGACTTGAATGCAGTAATGTGACAAGTATTCAGAAACGCATACCAATAGTGTTGAATATTTTTCTATTCATAGAGAGTGATAGCATTTTCCGCGTTCCGACCACATCGCCTAGCCATCCGAACACGAAGGAGCAAAGTCCCATGGATAACTGAGGTGCAGCTGAGATGAGGCCGTTCTTTGAAACAGAAATCACTGGCTTGTATTAATTTGTGGGCATTTGAAGGAAAGCTGAATGTTTAAATCAATATTACTTTGCGGTGCTCACGAAAAAAAAATTGAGGTTGACTTTTTGCAGCATGGGAGAGCTAACGCATCGAATAGTATTAAGGTTACCAGTACAAGTCACATGCCAAATTTGAGCTTTTTACCCCGATGAGCTGTCACCGCATAATTTTGTCATGTTTGTCATATCCGAAAGTTTTGAACGGTGGACCATCGTAACTACAGCCCTCCCTTCTGCTATGAAAACGCGCTAGTTTACGAGTTGAAGAGCCGTGTTATCAAAACGTTTACAAATTCCGTACAAAGCCCAAAATTCGGTTTATGGGGTCACATAATTACGCCAAAACCCATTACACGACATCTAGCATTGGGTTTTCAGTAATTTCGGTCGTCGATAGGGCTGTAGCGCCGAAACGGTAAGAGAGAGAGTCAAACGGACGATATTTTCAGCCACAGGACCGCAAAATGACGCAAAACCCATGAGACGATCTGTTAAAATTTTTTGGAGAGATTTTACAGAAAAAGTCTGGGTATACTAGTTGCCAATATAAAGTCTTGTAAAATTACCATAGTCTGTAAAATTACAGAACACTTGTAAAAATAAGTTCTGAGACCATCTGTAAAAAATGTTACAATAGTTCTCTAGAAAAATATTCACAGACCTCTAATTGTAAATTCCTTGAACAAAGTACAAAGACAATACTAAATTTGGTAAAAAAAAAAAAGGAATCCTGAGGGTATTTGAACCCTCGACCTTTGGTTTCGGAACCCGATGCGTTGACCATTGCGCTACAGCGCGCTTCGTGTTGGAGTCGTGCACGTTCTCGATCCCTTTCTAGACCCGTACCTGGTGACGATTCTTTAATGCTCGTTCCGAGGTATACCTCTTTTTAAAGATTTGTATGGTTTTATTTCCACTTACACCGAATTTAATTTAGTGTTTGGTTTTTGACGCGTCAATGTTCAACATTGAACAAAATATGTACAAAAATTGAACGACGTCGAAAATTACACACATATTCTGCAAATTAAGAATACAGAAAATCTGTAATTTTACAGAATTCTGTAAAATTACAAGAAAACTTTGGGAATTTCGCATAGGCTAGTAAATTTACCATACTACTTCATGTAAAAATACCGAGTTTCTGTAATTTTACTGTCAGTTGTAATTTTACTATACAAAACGTGTAATATTGACATATTCTGTAAAATTACAACACAATTTCTGTACTAAAACACCGAAATGTTCTGTAAAATCACTAATTTTTTTAACAGTGACCGAACATGATGTGTTCGGACATTCGGGTTGCCGATGTGGATGTAGCGCCAAAACAGCAAGAGGTACACTGGAAATCCAAGTGTACGAATGTCGCTCACTTGTAGATGAGCGAATTAAGTCACTCACTTATAGGTGAGCAAATGACTATTTGCTCACTCTTAGGTGAGCAAATGACTATTCGCTCACCTACAAGTGAGCGAATAGTCATTTGCTCACCTTCAAGTGAGTGAATTGATTTGCTTATCTACAAGAGGGCGACATTCGTACACTTGGATTTCTAGTGTAGAGCGAGAGAAATTTGGGACCAGTGCCTTAATGAGGGTTCACAGGATTTTCACCAGGCGTTTCGGTGTCCAGGAGTGACCCCTAAGATCCCCTGAAAATCTCAACTCTCTAGCTCAACTCCTTCGAATGGAGCAGACGACAGACAGACAGACAGACACCAGATCGATTGCATAAGCCCGCTCTGAAGCTTTTTCAAAGCAGAAGGGCGGGCCAAAAAAACTCTAAATGTTCAAAAACGAAATTTAGGAACGCGTTCTAGAAATGAGAAATGAGGGCGAGCCAAAACAACTCTTTCCAGACAACTTCCTAGAAATATTATAATATTGATGTGATGTATTTTTATCACGTATATTACTGGCACTTTGGATATTTTTAGTATCACGTTTTTTGGGAAGGACTTCTTTTTTTGTCGCCTTCAATGAGGCACCTGAGAAGTTGCCTTAAAACAAGGCAACAAATAAATAATAACAGTCCATACCAAGTGAACTGAAACCAATTTACTGTCTCTTTCAAAAATGCACTGTGAAAAAGGGGATAAGTCAACTAATTATTTTTAACCACCTGCATCAAAAAGATTTAAGTCTACTTTACTCATTTTGCTTTGGTTAAAATTTGATGACGTTTGGGATAAGTCGGCTGACCCCCCTCTTTCCAATCCGATATTAACCGTACATTACAAGTTCAGTCGAAGTAACTCCTTTTTCAAACCCCAATATCTCCTGTCCTAAGGAATATTTATTTGGTGCACTGTTAAAACCTTACAAAGCAATGCTTCGCAATTACAAACAAAATGCTTCGCAATTGCGAAGGATTTGGCTGCTTTGTAATACAAAGCATTTTGTTTGTATTGCGAAGCTTTTGCTTTGTAGCTTGCGAAGCATTTGCTTCGTAGCTTGCGAAGCATTTGCTTCGTAGCTTGCGAAGCATTTGCGAAATGCTTTGTATTACAAACAAAATGCTTTGTATTACAAACAAAATGCTTTGTATTACAAACAAAATGCTTTGTAATACAAAGCATCCAAATGCTTTGCAAGCTTACAAACTATTTTGTTTGTAGGGATTTAACAGTGTGCACTGTTTAAAAAAATGTCGTAAATTTACGACATATTCGTAGTTAAGTTTGTTAGCGACACATGTCGTAATTTTACGAACATGTTGTAATTTTACGATGTTCATAGAATGTCATGAAACATATTTTGCACTTGGAAAAAGTACGTGTTCACAAACAACACAACGATGAGGTTGTATTGAAACGACATGTGTTGTTAACAAACTTAACTACGATTCTGTTGTAGCGTTACAACATGTTGGTAAGAACTTGTTCCTTAATGGACCGATACGGTTGAAATAGAAAGTGATAGAGCGTCTTTGCTCAGTTGGACAAATGCAACAAATGCTTTTGTAAACCAACAACACGGTCGTCACGGGTAGTGTCGTAAACTGACAACTATTTTTAACAGTGTGGGCAGATGCAGACTGAGAGGAGATTTTTTAAAGATTTAACGGACCCGACATCGACCATCTCCAATTTGGCTGAAAATGTTACCAAAGGTTCATATTATGGCCCTAGAAACCATGTCCAAACTTTATCCCGAAAGTTCCTCATACTACCCTGGATTTATCCTGAGATACTCATCACACGCAACCTTGTAGGTTCAGAGTTAGAAGGATTGCGCTTTCTTCCTTTCTTAACTTGAGACCGCAAAATCTCACTGTTAAAAAAAAGTGTTGTAAATTAACAACACATTCGTAGTTAAGTTTGTTAGCAACACATGTTGTTCTCCAACAACCATATTGTAATCCAACAATTTTCCTGAATATTTCTTAAACGAACTTTCCTCTCAAAACAATGAGTTTTTTGGTGCCCCCTTCACAACAAATATTTTAACATTACAAATTTGTTTGTTTTGGAACGATATGTGTTGCTATCAACAATTTTATTGTAGAGTAACAACATGGTGATAAGTTGTAGGTCGTACAGTTGTCTCTTGATTTTTGCGCCTTGATTTCTGCGCGCGAGTCATCCCCACCACTTCTTGGGGACAGGCCCGGGGTACCCGGGCGGGCGACCCCGGCCGACCCTCAGGGAGCCGGGCGGCAGGGGATTACCGAGGGGATTAAGCTGCTTAGCGGAGGGGTGCCGCATGTTCCGTTCGCATAGTGTTCCGTTCGAAAAGTTCAAGATATTATTTAAGAATCACATTGTACGTGAAAAAATAATGCGATCAGGTCCAAACGGCATGAAAATATTCCAACTTTTAGTCTTTTGGTGCCAGCATTCAATAATCAGAGGAACGCGGCACCAAAAGACTAAAAGTTGGAATATTTTCATGCCGTTTGGACCTGATCGCATTATTTTTTCACGTACAATGTGATTCTTAAATAATATCTTGAACTTTTTGAACGGAACAGTATTTTGTACGAAACAGGCGGCACCCCCTGCTAAACCGCTGCCTATCCCTAGGTAATCCCCTGCCGCCGGGTCGGCCGGGTGGCCCGAGGGTCGCGCTCACGGCCCAGGGCGGCTACCTGGGTCTTACTTGATTTCTGCGCGTCGTGATGAACATTTTGCGCGCAAAAATTAAGAGACAACTGTAACGGGCCACTATAGGTAAAATAGTGCAACTTTTTTCTGATCAATGGACGCAAGTAATGTTGTTTGCAAACTACATACTCATCACGGAGAGTGTCTTCAGCTAACAACGTTTTCTAGCCGTGTGTTTGAAATGACTCCAAGCTACTTGAGACTATTGCAGTTTTCTACATTGGGTGAGTATAGACTTATTACACTAAAACTAACTTCCTTTCAACATTGGCCACCATTTCCTGTAATAATATTTTACGAACTCAAGAGGCAGCCGGGCTAAACACAAGGTAAAGATAAAACTGATCATCTTACACCGCTCAATATTTGGTTTACTATCACGTTTGGTGTTTTTAGGCAGGTCAGAAAGATTTTTTTTACATAGTGGCCTTAAAGGTAACTTGGCGAGTTGCGGCCCTCATGGCGAAAATTTCTGACGTTTGGCCGTATCTCTTACCGTTTAGCCGCTACAGCGTGACTAAGATGCGAACAGTCCTCAAACTGCATGTTGGGTGTCGTTTCTTGGGTATTTTAACAGGTTGAGGCCCTCTGGGCGGAAATTTCGTCCGTTTGGCCGTATCTCTTACCGTTTTGCTGTTACAGTGTTGAATTTGGACAAGAAGTCGCCACTATGCCGGTAAATGGTGTTTTAATCAGATTTGCGCCCATCAGACCAGCATATCGCCGACCCCGTCTGAACGAGTGCAATTCAATGCTGCCCTCTGTTTTTTTTTTCGAATCGTATTTGGACAAGTCAGAAAGGGCATAACCAAAAAGTTCTGACAATCCCAAACTACCCTTTCCCGTTCATCGTCAGAACGGTCCCTTCGAGTGCAATATACCATTCCGGTAAAGCTAAAGTGCAGAAGAATGCGGGGAGCAAGAAAACGGAATTAACCATGACAGAGGATATCGGTTTCCGTGTTCTTGTTCCCCGCATTCTTTTTCTTTTCGGCCTTACCGGAATGCTATATTTAATAGCGTTCCCCGATTTGACGACAAGGGTTCAAGTTATTTTCGAAATTATGGCATCCTAATTTATACAGAAAGCGCCGGAGGCCTAGGTAGATGTATGCAGGCGCGTCGCAGCATAACGACTGTGTTTCGTGAAATATCGCGAGGTCTGTTACGCGAGACGTGGTCTGGCGTACATCTACCAAGTGGTAGGGGGGATTTTTCTGAAAATTACTCTTTTACTGTGCAAGATGCCATTGGAGTAATGACCAGGCCACACTGCACCCATTTGTTGTTTGCTACAAGCCAAGCAATGACTAAAAATTTATGGCACACAGTCTAATTATTTTATCTGATGATATGAAGCACAAGACGGGCGCAGTGTTTGCTTTCCATAGAGAACTCATTCATCACTTAAGAAATAATTTAAGTACAAACATGGAATTCTATGTTTTTCTGACGGTGCGGGGGAGCAGCACAGAAACAAATAGGGTATTTTGGGTAAGCGGCGCACCGGAAACGAGACTGTCTGTACAGTAGTCGCTTCCTTCACCGCCGCTGGTGCGAGGTGAAGTTGGGGAGACGAGCGGAGCGGCGCGGAGAATACTGCGCATGCGCAGTTTACAGGCAGAGGTAGATCTGGCGACCGCTTCCCAGTTCTGCTTCCGCCTTATGGCTTGTCCGAAATACCCTATTCAACGGTGCTAATTTAATGTCACACAGAAGATTTTGGTATAGATGCTCAATGACATTTCGTTCCAACATCTCATGGCAGAGTTTCTTTAGATGGTGTTGGTGTTGGGGGAGCCTTTAAAGGGGAAGCAGCACGTGCCAGCTTACGTGCAGAGATGTCCAACCAAATTACTAGTGTACAAGAGCTGTATGATTGGGACGAGTTAGCAATGAAGAGATCAGCAGTATCCTTTGTACCGAAAGAAAAAGTTGAAGAGGCACGAAAAGAACTAACTGAAAGATTTGAAGAAGCAATAGCAGTACTCACAATACGACAGTACACTGTTAAAAACAGTTGTACAGAAACTGTTTTTTTCCAGCTATTTTTTCTTAAATGTTCATTCCATTCCACTGTTTGCCACTCATTCCACTGTTTGCCTACAACTGTTTTTGGTCATTCAACAACATTTTTGTCTCAAAACAACAAAATTTGAAGTGACTCGAAAAAAGTTAAGTCGCTAAATCACAACAACCTTGTTGTTGGTGAACAACTAAATTGTTGAAGTACAACACGCTTGTTCATAAATCAATTTTTTGTTGAAAAATGAAAAATACAAGTGCAAATGTTGGGTACAAACAAACCTTATTTGTTTTCTGAACAAACTTTTTGTTTTTAGCAAACGAGTTGTACATTAACAAACAATTTGCTGACAACAATGTTGTAATGATCTTATTTTTGTGATTCGTCTGAGAGCTTCTACTGTTTTGGGACAAAAAAAAAGTTGTAAGTGGACATGTGATTAAAAAAAAATAGTAGGTACTCTGCTGTTTTCATACAACACCTTGTACGGTGAGGTGAGGAATTGAATACAACTTATTTGTTTGAAAACGAAACCTTCAAAGGTAGAATGCCGTCAAGAGACAATTATTTTTAAGAGTTCAGTGCCTTACTCCCATGGGAGAATAGATTATGTCCATGCTTCATATGGTACTGAATATAATATTATTGACCTGAATCGAAAATTGCACCGCAAAAGAAAAAGGTAATCTTTCTTTAATTCCACTTTTTTATCCTTATATTTTGGAACTGTTTTAAAAATATGCTCGTTGTCTGTTACCAGAGGCCCTAAGAATCCTTATGTGGAATTGGAAGATGTTGATGATCCCTTACCAAGGTACTTAAGTATATATAATAATTATATACTTGAAATATTTTTTGGAATGGATGTGCTACATGATTCTTCATGGATTTTACAGCATAACAACAGGCACAGCAGCTATATCAACAGCTTCAGCGATCCCTTGGGCCAGAATTTCATCTGTTTCGCTCTAGCTCTTACCGTTTGGGCCGAGGGGGCAACCACTCGGGAAATCCTGTGTACAAACCTACGGAAATCTCGCTGAAATCCTCAGAAATTCCGCTGAAATCCTCAGAAATCTCGATGAAATCCTCGGAAATCTCGATGAAATCCTAGGAAATTTCACTGAGAAATCTCATGAAATCCCATTGAAACTTTGTGAAATCTCATGAAATCTCATGAAATCTCAAGAAATCTTGTGAAATCTCATGAAATCTCAGGGAAATCTCTCAAAATCTGAGAGAAATCTTGCGCAATCAGTAGAAATCCCGTGTACACTAGGATGGGGAGTGGTTGCCCCCTCGGTTTGGGCGCTTTAGCCACATCGGCGACCGGAATGTCTTAAAACATCATGTTGGTTGTCGTCTCATTGGTTTTAAGTCATTTTGCAAACCTCTCGACCAAAATTTCGTCCATTTGACTCGTTCTCTTACCGTTTCGGCAGCCCTATAGACCACCGAAATCACTGAAAACAATATGCTGGATGTCGTGTAACGGGTTTTCCCTAATTTTGCAGCCCCATAAACCGTTCCCACAACAAAAAAGTTTGTTAATATAGACATAATCAAATCAATTTGTTCCGGGAACTAAAAATTTGATGGGGAAAGCCCCATTCTGTTGACACAACTAACAGATTGTTCCCCTACCAAACATTTTCTTGCAGTAACAGAAACTTGGTTCCCCCAACAAATTTTTAGCTCCCGAAATAATTTTTTTGAAGCCTATATCACAAGTCTCGTTTCTTCTGAGAACAAAATCCTTTTTTTCCGTGTTGTACGGAATTAGTAACCGCTTTGAAAACACGGCTCTTAAACTCCTAAACTAGCAGCGCGTTTTCAAAGCAGAAGGGAGGGCTGTAGTTGCGGTGGTTCACCGTTAGAAACTCTCAATGTTCCCAAAGGGAATGCCCGCACGGGCCGAGGGGCGGGTAACTTAAGAGCCAAGTAGACGCTTTGGGGCTTTTGGGTCGGGCCGAACGCTGCCGGGGGGGGGGGGGGGACTTTTCGGGCATCAAAAGTGACACTTTTTTGGCAACTGCTTATTGTGACTAAAATTACGTTACATTTTCAATTAATCACACTCTCGAGATCAAAGTGTGAGACACTCTCTCACCTTTTGGTGCGAGGCGAAAATGTCTTACACCATTTAGCTCGATTTATGTGGTAAATTAGAGTTGTTTGCGTTTTTTCTTGTATTCATTTTCTTTGTGGAAAGAGCTTTCAAACGAGCTACCATGTGATGGGTCTGCCAGCATTTTCTCTCCGGCCTCCGTCCTGCATGAAATAAACAAAGCGGCAGGTACTTCCGTCTGTGATCAGCCTCAGACCCATCATGGTGGCTAGTTTGTGATCTCTTTTGCCGAGGCATATGAATAAAAGAAAAACGCAAACATTTATAATGCGTCACAACAATCAAGCTAAATGGTGTGAGACATTTTGGCCTCGCACCAAAAGGTGTGAGACTGTCTCAAAGTTTGATTTCCAGAGCACTAGATTCCGACTCACCCACTCTATGCCAATGTCCAACAAGTCCTTTAGGTATGAAGGCGTGCATGCTATTATGACCCAGTATCCCCACAGATATCCGACGTGCGCCGCAAGTAGCGACAAAAGTGCCGATGAAGTCAACATCTTCCTCCACGGAATCGCCCTGCGATCTCGCTCCATGTGTCCGATAACCTAATAACACAATATTCGATAAAGGAGTAATTGACATAAACTACGCGCTTGAAATCATACCAAGGTAAAGTTTCATACTACAAATCTGCTGTACCTATTATGATGGCTGTCTGTGCAGTCACAATACTACAAAAACTGTTCGTATAACTAATCTCTGCGTTCGGAATGCAACGATTTTGAGGATATCAGTATGTTCTGAGGTGACTACCAGTTGATTATGTTGGTACTTTCACCGCAAATTATTCTTAATATGAAATAGTTTTTCATCATATTTTGAAAGAGAGGATTTGCAGTAAAAACGGGTTTTAAAACTTTTATGACAGCAAAGACATTCGTCGTACAGAGGCCAAGACAAAAGCGCAATATGAAACACGACGTTCGTAATATGATCAACACGGCTTAGTAACAATTCAAGAGTGTACTTACGCGAGTGCAGACTAACTGGAAACGTACCTTTTCGTACATTGCACGTGTAACTAAATAAACATTCACATTCATATAAAACAAAGTATCTTGCTGCATTGTGATGCATATTAAACGCAAACCTGTGTATATTGTGCCTCTTTTCAAAGTGTATCAATTTCTGCAGATCTTTGTGTAGAAACATAGTTACGCACGAATTTGTTCATAAATCTGCACATTTATTTTGTTGCATATGATGTGTACGAAAAAGTACATTCCCAGTTAGCGTCAGGGGCGTAGGAAGGTTTTGAAAAGTGGGGGGGCACGTCGTGTGTGTTGCCTACCTCGAATTATTGCTAAACATGAAGAATATTTCTTTTATTCTAGTCAAACCGCCAGGCGCAGGGTGCCGATAGTGAACTGCTTGAGCTTCACCGAAAGCAATCACTATTCCGGGTAAATTTTCTTACTTACGCTCCCCCAAAAGTGGGGGGGCACGGCCCCCCACCTCAAAAAGGTGGGGGGGCACGTGCCCCCCCGGCCCCATAGGCTCCTACGCCCCTGGTTAGCGTGAAATGTTATTGGGAGTGTACTGCTAATGCTCTTGGACCTACTCACCTATTATACGAAGAACTTTTGTCAATATGTTTTACCTCCTTCAAGTAGTCTCGTTCCTCGTTGGAGATTCGTGGATGAACATCGGGTGAGTCCGCTGTCAGGAGGAAAATCCCTACCGAAGCAACAACGCCAGATATTCCAAAAACATAAAATACTGATGGCCAGCCCCAGGAAAACGCTATCCAGCCCGACAGCGCCATGGACACCACATTACCAACTGGCTGAGCTGCAAAAGGAAGGCCTATTATCTTTGGTGAAAATACTATTTAAAGCAGGGCTCCGTAACTTATTATTTAAGCTCCTTAAAAGTTATCTTAAGCGTTAGAGTTACAACTTGTAACTTTTATTCTGGCTCTTTCAAAATAAGTTATTGGCGCGGATGGTGCAAATCACATGTACATCGTTTCTGAATAATTTGGGACACATTTGAAATTCTATAACTTTAACTTTTATCTGAACATGTCTTTTGTTACGTTAGGTAACTAACATTCGTTCGTGTTATGATAAGTTACGGAGCCCTGATTTAAAGCGAAACTTTGTGTTTTTATGAAATTGAGAACACATTCTAAATGTCATACTTAACCCAACGATTTCATGGTAATCATGTACAATTTTATACAACAATAGTTATGCCCAGAATAGTATGAAGAACTATGTTTTAATAGAAGAATAGCTCTACACAAATTTGTGCGAAAGGAACAGAGTTAGGTATAGCTGTGCACGATAATTTGAGTAAAGGGTTGCCTAAATCCTGCAAAGCCTATGCGCAAGATAATGCAAGGGTTTGTAGAATAGGAATACGTACATGCAAGAACCAACGATCCGGCTCGCGATCTCTCGTTGGTAGGGACCCACTTTCCTAACATCGTGAAAAGAGTTGGAAATAGTGTTCCCTGTAAAAAGAAGTTGGATGAGAACCGCTCTAAGGAGGATAATGCATCATGTTCCCAGGACGCATGAACTACATAATTCAGTGCTTTTTGTGCTTACATCTGCACACTCCCGAGGTAAGTAACACAAGAGAACGCGAGTTTTCGACTCCTCGCAGTCTATAAACTTACGTTGCTTGTGCACAAGTTAGTTACACCGGGATGTAGCAAAGAGTTCGTCTATTGTTTCACTATTAAAGTTATCCGTAATTTTACGAACCTTTGCAACGAATGATTTATTAGTGAATAAACGAACCATTTGTGTAAATTTTCTAAAAAATTCGTAGTTTTGAAACGAATTTTCTGTGATTGCAGCGTAACGAACGAACCGTAGCTTTAAGAATGATCCGTTTAGTATACGAATAGTTTGTGAGCTTGAATATGATTTGTCCATATTATGCGATATTGGTTGACAATCAGATGCAAGTATCGCAATTGTTCGTTCTTTTTCGCATTATAAATTCAAATTAACGGGGCAAGAATTTTTTTTTTTTTTTGTTTGTTTCTTTTTTGTTTTTTGGCATACATATTGGTACAGTGCAACAAGTCATTTGTAAAATCACGAATCATTCGTTGCGAAAGTCTTACGAATAATCTGTGAAAGAAATTTGCACGACTGATTAATGAAAGAACGGAAAATACTTTTGCAGTGTTCACGTTGGGGATTGGGGGATTGGAGCATAGCCTTCTTTTTAACTTTTGAATAGATTACTTTGGGTCGAGTTGGCATCATTCGCTGTGAGAAACCCTTTGTGATCATGCGCGAGCCCTTGCTTTTCCGCGTATTTGATATTGACTCTACTCGTACAGCAATACCTGGCTAACAGTCGAGTCAAAGCATATCCCATTCTGAGCCGCATTGCTTCAACTTTAAAACCTTTCAAACCGATTCAAAACATCTTTCACTCAGCGCTAAATGAACTGATTCGGCCCGGTCGTTTTCGAGGCCGTTTTCTTCCAGAATTGTGACATTAGAACTAAACTGAGGGCAAATTTGTTGCGAAAACTGGCCAACTGTTCAGTTTTACGATTTGTTCAATTTTAGGAACAAATTTGCATCCGCACTGGATGTGCACAGAAACTTTGCTATTAACGTCTCTTGGCATTCAGAGTGTACACACAATATTGTCTATGTATCAACTTCTGCACAAGCCACGTTTGTTTTGTCTCTATCTAGCCTGAAGGACTTGCCTTCAAAGGAAAATAACGGATAATGTCATGCTTCACCTGAAGAAAACCTGTTAACACTCGTAGTCCCGCCACAGCTGCCGAGCCGCCAGCCACTGCGACCCAGGGCAGTGCAGCTGTTATCAGCCCACTAGTTGTGAGGGCCGTCATGAGAACATAGACGGACCAGCCGCGAGAAGACAAAAATCCGCCGAGCACTTGGGACACCATGTAGCCCCACAAAAAGCTTCCAAGCACCGTGCTTTTTTCAGTGGGATGCCAGTTGAAATGCTAATATAGGCGATCAAATCGTTGGAGAAATTTCACTACCTTATATATAATGGAATTGCATCTTAATGTAATAGCTGGCATGTTTGCCAGCAACTCACCGGCTGCCCGTCACCCTCGTCTGGACCAGTCATTACAACGATTGCCACCGATAAACATACTCTCATGGTAATAGCACTGCATGCGCCCAGAAACATTGTAAGAACCTGCACATGGCGCCAACCCCAGCGAGCCCCAGCTTGGGGCGGATGGTTGTTGGGTTTCATCTCTTATAGAGCTGTATTTTCACTGTAAAGTTAAAAAAACAAAACTGACGGTAATATTGTGAATATTCACGTAAAATATAGTATTTTTCGATAAGAATGGAAATACTAAGTATGTAAACTGTAGCTGTTCCCTGCTTTCATTTTGTGTTTCAAAACAAATATGACGTTTTAGGTTGGTTTTAACACACACTTTTCAAAACTTACTGTGAATTTTACTGCGAGCTTTAGTGAACCTTCCAGATGTGTAGTCTACGGTACATGACACCCTCTGCACACTAAATTTCAATGAACTTTTTTCATACGAAGCTACAGATTTCTGTAAACATGCTGTATTTATGAATAATTCAATGCAGATCTACGAACAAAATTGTTCATAGAGGGCATATTTTGTGTAAAGCTGGGCAGAAAATTGTGCATATATAGAGCATGTTTACAGAAATCTGTTGTTTGGTATGAAAAAGTTCATAAGAATTTAGTGTGTGGGTATCCACTCCAGGGCTCCGTAACTTATTATTTAAGCTCCTTAAAAGTTATCTTAAGCGTTAGAGTTACAACTTGTAACTTTTATTCTGGCTCTTTCAAAATAAGTTATTGGCGCGGATGGTGCAAATCACATGTACATCGTTCCTGAATAATTTGGGACACATTTGAAATTCTATAACTTTACCTTTTATCTGAACATGTCACTGCAAATGCAAGAGTGAGATGTCTGATTTAAAAAGAGCGAGATTTTTTTCCGATGCCCCATTTAAGTCAGACTTTAGCAACCTCACTCTTATTGAGAAAGAATCTGCAACATGACTCAAATTGAGTGATATTAAGGATAAAAATCCTTACTCAAAAAGGGCGAGACTTCCTAATCCTCGCTCAAACAAGGCGAGATTTTTGAACTTATTGCTCTAATCAAGCGAGAAAACCACACCTCGCTCTCAAAGAGAGAGGGAAAAATCTCGCTCTCCTGAGGGCGAGGATCCTTGCTCTGGTATTTACAGTGGTCTTTTGTTACGTTAGGTCACTAACATTCGTTCGTGTTATGATAAGTTACGGAGCCCTGATCCACTCTGGCTCACCGGAGCTCAAAGGACGATTCACAAAATTCTTGCAGAATAGTGGCAATCTTCCTTTTTCGCACGATTTAACCCTCCAGCGTTACACACTAAATTTTTATGAACTTTTGTGTGCATGCTACTGTTGCGCATAGTTTCAATACATAACTGTGCATAATTTTGTTAGTAATTATGAAAAATGAGACCCATTTGGTTGTAATTGAGCTGTTAAGCGGAAGAAGGGGTGAATGTGACTTAAACCCACATTAAGGTTTTAAGTGGTCGTTAATCTCAAACACACCACGACCACGCACAGTCCCAGAAAATAATTTTTGCCCACGTGCCATGATTTTTGAGATATTATTGTCTCTACATTGGAAAAACAAAGGTGCTAAGTTTTACCTTTAAAAGGCACTAACAAAAATTTAGTGCCTTTGGAAAGGCAGTAAGACTTAGTGCCTCAGGAAAGGCACTAAATTTTGTTAGTACCTTTCAAATGTAAGACTTAGCGCCTTTAGCTGACCAGCTGCGTATACTCCATACAAATTTAGTGCCTTTGCAAAGGCACTAAGATTTAGTGCCCCAGGAAAGGCACTAAACTTAGCTCTTGATTTTAGCGCCCCAGGAAAGGCGTTGCTTAGCACCTTTGTTTTTCCGGTGTATTTTGTGAGGTGCACGCTAAATTTTTATGAACTTCTGTGTGCATGCTGTTGTTTCGCATAATTCCAATGCATAACTATGCATAATTTTGTTAGTAATTATAAACAATTTGATTCATTTGTTTGTAATTATGAACAAAATTTATACGGAAAAGCAGCACGCACGTAGAAGAACATAACTATGTATGATTGAGTTAAAAAATGTTCATAAGAATTTAGCGTGTGGCATAATGAGGTAACTGAAGTGAGCTCCTTCTTCCATGGCCATAGAACCAAGGTGATTTCAATTGAGCTAACACAGTCTCCAAATAATTCTTAGCTCAAAAATGATATAAATTGAGATGACTCCTTTTGTAATGAAGAGGAAAACTTGTCTCCAAATTCAACTCCATCCCAAGGGGATAAGTCAACTTGTCTCCTTTTACGCCACTTTTTACGGGAGATATCACTGGAAAACAAAGGTAGGACTTAACACCCTTTTAGAAGTGCTTTTTTAAAGGCATTATTCAAACAGCACCCCTACAGAGGCACTAATTTGGCCGAAAGGTGCTATATTTTAGTGCCTTTGGACACAATCGCGCCTTTCTAAAGGCACTATAGAGTATAGCACCTTTAAAACGCATTAGTTCCAACCTTTGTTTTACCAGTGATCTCCTTGAAATCCAGGAAGAATCAACACGACATAAAATCTACTCTAGCACCCCTTCTGGCATCCTTTCAAGAGTAAAAAGGTAAAAGCAAAGTTCAAAATATGCTAATTTCGTACAGCTAAATAGTTTTTTGTGTCTCCTGAAAAGTTGGATTTAACCCCTTCTTCCGCTGTCCAGGGGATGGAATGTTTGTACTTCTTGTCTTCCTCTTTTCCAGTCAGAGGACTAGCCTATTGTACGCTTCAAGAAGGGCGGAAAAGCCCCAAGCGTAGTTGTACGCTTGGAAAAGGCGTACGCAATCGTTAGAAAACCATGGGAGATACCATGATGCATGGGATGGCATGAAATCTACACGCTTAATTTTTATGAACTTCTATGTGCATGCTACAGTTGCGCATAATTTCAATACATAACTATGCACAATTTTGTCTGTAAATATGAACAGTTAAATTGCCTCCTACTGCATCATGGAAATTGTCATACACCACGAGAAGGACCATGGTAATGCAAACGACCTAAGTCGGTTAGCAAAGCGCTACGGAAAACTCTAAACAGTTAAGTTGAAGACTGAGGCGGAGCCAAATCTGTTCTCCATATTCACCTCAACACCAAATCCTTATGCACGATTTTTGCATCGTTATGCACAATTTTAAACAACTATAGTTATGCACAAAATTGTACGCATAATTATGCACACATTGTGCATAATTATGCACAAATTTGTGCAGAAGAGACAGATTTAAGCATAATTATGCCGTAACAAGCAGGCCCGCCCTACCGCCAAATGTCGTTGCCAGCTCCGCTTTGCTACGCTGGCAACTCCGTTCGGCAGGGGGCTTGCCTGCTTGGCCTGCCGGCCGTGTTTTCAAAGCAGTTTCCGTACAACTCCCAAAATTCGGTTTATGGGGCTGCAAAATTACGCAAAACACATTACAGGACATCCAGCATAGTGTTTTCAGTTATGTATGTCGTCGATAGGGCTTTAGCGCCGAAACGGTAAGAGACAGAGTAAAACGGACAAAGTTTTGGCCCTAAGGGCCGCAAAATGACGCAAAACCTGGGAGACGATACACAGCATGATCGTTTTCGGACATTTAGGTTGCCGATGTGGCTGTGCCACCCAAATGGTAAGAGATAGAGCGAAACGGACGAAATTTTGGTCCGAAGTTTCGTAAAATGACGCAAAACCCATGACACGATACCTAACATGAAGTTTTCGGATATTTCGGGCGTCGACGTGGCTGAAGCGCTGAAACAGTAAGAGATAGAGCAAAACGGACGAAATTTTGGTTCCAAGGAACCTAATTCGACGAGATACCTCTTAGGACACCATAAAATTTTATTCAAATTATTTTTTACTTTTCATTAACGCAAAACTTTAATAATTTTTTTCAGTGCCTTAATGAGGGTTGGTAGGATTTGCACCAGGCGTTTGAATGTCCAGGAGTGACCACTTAGATCCCCTAAAAATCTCAAATCTCTAGTTCAAGTCCTTCGAGTGGAACAGACGACAGACACCAGACGATACAAAACATGATGTTTTCGGACATTTGGGTTGCCGAAGTGGCTGTACCGCCCAAACGGTAAGGGATAGAGCGAAACGGACGAAATTTTGGTCCAAAGGATCGCAAAATGACGCAACTGCCATGACACGATGCTCAACGTGAAGTTTTCGGATATTTCGGTCGTCGACGTGGCTGTAGCGCCAAAACGGTAAGAGATAGCGCAAAACGGACGAAATTTTGGCCCCGCGGATCTTAACTCGACGAGATACTCCTCAGGAGACCATTAAATTTTATTGAAAATATTATTATTTCTCATTCACGCAAAACTTTAATAAAAAAAATTTCAGTGCCTTAATGAGGGTTGGCAGGATTTGCACCAGGCGTTCGCATGTGCAGGAGTGACCCCTAAGATCCCCAAGAAATCTAAACTCTCTAGCTCAACTCCTTCGAGTGGAACAGACAGACAGACAGACAGACAGACAGACAGACAGACAGACAGACAGACAGACAGACACCAGATCGATTGCATAAGCCCGCTCTGAAGCTTTTTCAAAGCAGAACACTGCCAGAAATTTCCACGGTAATTTCTACGGTTTTTCCCGTTAATTTTTTACCAGGTCTGGACCGTTTTTAATGGGTACGGGACGTCCGTAGTACGTATGGCCGTACTGCCTTTAATTTAACTTTTTTCGAAGTTTGAAGAAACTTAACTACGGAATTGGTCACGGGAAACACCGTATTTTTAAGATACGGCTGTTCCGTAATCAAACAAAACGGATTTTACCGTAGTATCTGTGGAATGGGCTACGGGATTTTTAACAGTGAAGGGCGGGCTAAAAATTTTGCATAACTATGGTTGCTTAAAATCCTGCAAGGCTTATGCACAACAAAGTGCATAAGGGTTAAGTGTGTAGCACCAGCCGTTTGTATGTTACGCGCATTTCGACAAATATTTGTCCACACTCTAAACGTCAAAGGAGAATTTTTGTACCTTGCACCGGACATCTGTGTGCATAACTAGTTTTGATACAATACTGTCACTAACACGACACGTTTGATGAACGGCTTGTGACAAAATGTAACAAGGAAGTTACAAAAAGTATCTTGCTACCTACAATATTGTATCTGTACTAGTTATGCATTCAGATGTCCAGTGCAAGTTACAAAAATTGTCCCTTGACATTTAGAGTGCACATTTAACACTGTTGCAGCTAAACGGCTAGAGATACGGCCCAACGGACGAAATTTTCGCCTACGGCGCCGCAACTCGGCGAGTTAACCCTAAGAACACTGCATATTTTTTTAAATGTACCACTCTTGTCAACAGTATCAATTTTTGAACTCGAATGACCATTTACAAACTCGTCGGGACTATTCAGGCCAAGAAGCTACAGTAAAAATTTGAGGTCGATATCTCAACGCGTTATTGTGTTATTGTGCGGACAGACACAAACAGACAGAAAGACAGGAGCCAAATCGGATCAGTGGAGTAATAGGCTTTGCTATCGCTCAGCCAATCTGTGGAGTAATAAGCTTCGCTATCGCTCAGCCAATAAATCCAATCAAATAAGAAAAGTGAGATTATGACCTACTAACGAGTAACAGACATAGCCAAAAAAGAAAACGAAGGTACAAAATCTCTTTATGAACATCTAACAGTTGTCTAGGTGGAGCAATTTAAGAGCATCTTACTATAGACGTTCATTAGATGTTGGCCTAGCAAGCAATAAGACGATCTAATTAACGTCTTTGGTAGACGTCTATTACGTAACTTTCCATCTAGCAGTAGGTGTCTATTGTATATCTAATAGACGTCTATTCTCTTAGGGTAATATTAGCAGAGGCTTATGGTTAATGCAGGCAAGCTCATGGGACTCAAACCATGGGCTCTGTTGAATCCCTTACCATGATACTATCAGAAGTACTACTAATTTGACATCGGTATTTTCAGAAATGGGAAAGGCCAAACTTTTAGCTTCGAGGAAAACACAAAACAGTGCTAAATGAGCCATGAGCAGCCCAGCTCTTTTTGATGGGACCCAAGGAGTAAATCGATCCGAAAATTTTTGTACACCACTATTTCAATTTCAATTAATTTCAAACTATTCCAAACAATTTTGAAAAAACTATTTCAAACTATTTGAAGACTATTTCAAACTATTTCAAGACTATTTCAAACTATTTCAAGACCATTTCTCCACTATTTCAATTTCAAATATTTCAATTTATTTCAAACTATTTAAACTGTTTCAAACTATCTCAAACTATTTCAAACTATCTCAATCTATTTCAAGCCATTTCAATCTATATCAAGGATATTTCAAACCATTTCAACGTACAAAAGTCTCTAAAAACTACCTACTTCAAGACTCTTCAATCTATGTAAAAGTTTATTCAAACTATGTCAAGACTATTTCAGTCTATTTCAAGACTATTTTAAGCCATTTCAATCTATTTCAAGACTATTTCACTTTATTTCACACTATATCATACTACTTCACACTATGTCACACTTTTCATGCTAGTTTACACTAATTCATACTATTTCACACTATTCATAATATTTCATACTTTTTCAGGCTATGTCATTTCCATTTCTGAATATTTGTACACCTTTTCCAGAGTGATTCACCCCTCAGTGGGGCCCCACGCTCCCATATGTCCCGCACACGCACAACATGTATGCCGACATGAATGACAGATACACTTCACAAGTTTCATGGGTTTAGAGGACGGAGAGTGAGGGGAAATTCAAAGCTCTGAGTCGCATTGGTTGCCTGCCTAATAGGCGTGAAGGTTGAAAGTTCAAAAGTGACGTGTTTCCGTACTAGGGCGTTTCTAGACATGCTCAAAATACTTGGTAATTGTCCCCTTTCCTACCAGTTGATTTTGCAAAAGTAATACAAATCACGCCGCATAAGAATGGGATGAACACGGTCCTACAGAACACGTAATGTTACCGCTGTCAGCCTTTAATAATACTAAACCAATGAGTCTAAAATATGAATTATATTATGTGCCATAGAAATATGTACTGTGGTTGGGTAAACGATTACTATCCGAGCTCAGAGTACCTCGCTATTGCAAAACAAAAACTGTAATTTTGAACGGGCGTGATAAAATTTTAAGATTTGCCCTTCGATGCAAAAACAAGTCAGAGCTTCTCAATGAATCTAACACAAGATACTTACACTGCCGAAATAACGTTCCTATGACGCACAAACAGTGCAGTCGGTGGGCTGGCTCATAAGTGAGGACCCATCTGATAGCGACACGTGTACAGGATATGGTAATCCGTGATAACTATGATAAGAAAAGCCGTACCCTCGGTGGGTTCTTACCAAGTTTACTCTTAATTTTGTGTCGATAAGCGCGAAGTGTGCCTTCATTTAATTTTAACCCCTAGCTGGCGTGATTGCTGGCTTTGTGTCTCGTCTCAGATTTGGCACACATGAAAAACAATGCCACATTTTGTGTGGAAAAAAGGAAAATTTTCAAAGAACTCCCATAATTTGATGGAACCTCGTCACTGTTAAAGATCAGGTACCCCATTCCACAGACACTACGGTAAAATCCGTTTTGTTTGATTGCGGAGCAGCCGTATCTTAAAAATACGGTGTTTTCCGTGACCAATTCCGTAATTAAGTTTCTTCAAATCTCGAAAAAAGTCTAAGTAAAGACAGTACAGACATACGTACTACGGACGTACCGTACCCACTAAACACGGTCCAGACCTGGAAAATAATTAACGGGAAACACCGAAGAAATTACCGTGAAAATTTCTGGCGGTGCCCCAGCCACACTTCCTTCACTCTCAGATCCTGTTTCAATATTACCACTAGAACTATCACCTTCTCCTTCACTGTCAGTGCTTTGTGGTTTATGTAAGGCTGCATTCCTAAACTGTTCAAATGGCAGAATGTTCTCAACATTTCTTTCAGCCCTGCGCTTTGCCCTTCTCCTGAATAGTGATGTGCGAATCCTTCGAATTCGAATCGAATCGAATCGGTACCCCTTCGATTCGGATCGAATTCGAATCAATCAGGTTCGATATCGATGGATTCGAAGACAGGAATTTCTCCAAGTTCAAAGTCGAAGCGGCTGCGCTTGCAGCGCGCCTGCGCCCAACCTTCTCGCCTAAACATTTTCTCAGGAGGAAAAAAAATGTTTCTCGTGACTCTGGATATAAGTTGTGGTTATTCGTTGCAGATAAAAGTAATATAACATATACATCCATCTTACAAATTATCTCTGCAGAGCGTTCCGTATAAATTTTAGTGCGTTTTAAGTGATTTGAATGGATTCGATTCGATTCGGATTTGAAGTGGGGACCTTCGATTCGATTCGCTTCGGGGGAAAAAATGTGATTCGATTCGATTCGATTCGGGGAAATTTTTAGAAATTCGATTCGATTCGATTCGACTTTTGAAAAGGGCACTTCGCACATCACTACTCCTGAAACGTCTTCTGTACTGGTTATACATGTAAAAAGAAAGGTAGCATGTTGTCACTTTAAACGTGAAAGAAAATTAATGGAATGAAACAATGTGATTCAGGCTCTGCAAGAATGGGGAAGTTGTGAAGAAGTACTGCCTATATCAAAATATGTGAGCTCCCACTAAAGTTGTACGCATGGCTATTATATAACTAAATATGAGTAAATATAAAGTATTGAGTGTCAGTTTAGAACAGGACAGGGTCATATTGAGTTGTCAATTCGACCAACTATAAATAATGATACACAAATATTGGACCTACAGATTGGTGGCAAAATTTCTAGGTTAGACTCGAGAACCTGGATTCCGAGTTAAGGGTAATCTTTAGCAAAACAATTCTGGGAGCAAGATTAGTCAGCCAGGCCCAGTTTTGTCTGTTATCAATTACTTTTAATGAAAAAGTACTTACCAGATTTTGTTCTTCAGCCATTCTTGATTTCTTTACCTCTGCAAACACTAACACTATACCCCATACCGAGGGAAGTTGTGACAATTGAAGTCAACAGAACAGTGTATTTGTATAATAACTTAAAAAAATGAAATACCACCATTAGAATAAGTGTTGGTGATGGTTTCATATTTTTTTTAAATTTACATTTTGTTGATAAATACAGTGCGTAAACATGGTAAACACTTAAAGTAAGGTTATCTTGATGCAGCAGGTTCCGCGCGGCGCCCGCGAACTTCGAAGCGAGGTTGAAGATATGGTGGTTAAATCATCTTCAATAAAAATTACAGAAGTTGAGACGTCGATTCGACATCGATTCGACGTCGATTTGACGATGAGTTCAACTTAGCGCTACGAAGGCAAATTGACTTTGGTGCTATCTTAAACATTCGCATAACGAGATATAATATACTTCTTAGTGACACTTATTAGTCCCATCGAAAAATACGTCGATCTTTTCAGAACGATCGACTATCGATCTACCTTCGACGCATCGACGTCACATCGACGTCGATTCGAGCATTCATTTCTGACTGGGTATTACATGGATCAGGTGTTCTGTGTATTACGAAAGTGAATTCCCCCTCGGTCGCTCGTACACTGTAAACAATATCTCTGTAAATTAACGATTTTTTTCGTAATTTGTGATTTACAAACGGTGTTGTAACTTTACGATCGAAATCGTAAATTTACGAAAGCCTATTTGTGCTCGTTTCAAAGTCACAAGTCGATACCAAGTGTTCTTATAATTTTGTAATTTTACAATGTGATATCGTAACTTTACGACATTTCTCATGGAAAATTTTCCCGTAACTCTGGCAAACATTTTTCACAGTGTAGGCGAGCGAAATAAGAATGTGTTCGTAATCTTACGCTGCATTTCCAACCTGTTCATCGTTCTTCGTTTGCGTTTGGGAGTGCGATGGTGACTGATAAAGGAGAAGAGAACTTGCAGGAGGGGGAGGGGGGCGGTCACGCATAGACCGCAGAACGCGTTTGAAGCCATCGCTTGTCCGTAGCCCGATCAATCTAAGTCAGACAACACGTTTAAATCACTTATCTTATATTGTGATTGATTATTGTGATTTATTATAAGCAAGAATGGTAAAAGGTAGACGGACGACCACGTAAGGGATTGTTCAAAAACTACGCCTCCTAAAGGGGGGGGGGGGGGGGGGCATAGTCGGCCACGAGGGGGAGGGTTGGCGAGTTTACCGACTAAAAAAGTCATGTTGACATCAAAACGACAGCAATGTGAGTGTTTCGTGTTCTTTAGGTGTTTACTATTCTTTTTTTTACTTCCCAAAACTCTGAAAAAGTAGCTGCGTTAAGTTGTTTCCTCGTTGTAAAACGCTGGAATTCACTTTACACTAATTTAATGACGCGCGTATTGCTCCACGGAGTCGGCGTTCGGTTGCCACAAAATGAAACTTTTCAAAGTAACATCCTGACTCGAAAGGAAACGCCTGGAAATGAGGCTGAGCAAAAAATGGGCGCGATATCGGACAATGTTAACCCGAGCAACATCGCGCCTTTTCTTGGGTGCTCCACACTGTTAAAATCTTACGAACGATTGGAAGCTTCGCAAAGGTTCGTATTACAAACAAAATAGTTCGCAAGCTTACGAACTTTTTCCGCCTTACAACCTAAATAGTTCGTAGGGTGCGAAGCTGCCAGATACTTCGCAACTTACAAACTATTTAGTTGGTAGCACGAACTTTTGCTTCGCAAGTGTTTAACAGTGCAAAGCGCGCGTAAGTGATTAAAGTCTTGTTAGGACCGTTTCGCGCGATCGCTGTGGCTAGTAGGACCCTCATACCACACCCGAGACCCATCGGCGCCCCCTGAAAGCCTTGAAAGGCGCAGAGCTCGCGCGAGACGGCACCAGCAAGATCTAAGTCGCTTTAGGCACTTTGGAGCGCGTTTACTAAAACCGCGATATGTTGGTCTGATCGAGCCTATAGTTTGCACAGCCTACAGCCTCATTTTAGGAGGGGAATTATGTCGTTTCAGGGTGTTACCTTCAAAACTTTATTTATTGTGGGACACCATACACTCTAAACTTTCTACAAGGAATTTTTTCGTACAACACGAAAAAACCTGTGCTGTTGGAATACAAAGGAAATTCCTTTCTATTACAAAGCTCGACCTTTGTATTACAAAGATATTTCTTTGAGTTACAAAGATTTTTTTTGTATTACAAAAACAATTTTCTCTTTGTTTTACAACAGCATTGTTTTCTTTGTATTACAAGAGAAAATCGTCTATTTTCTTTGTAAAGATTTAAGAGTGTATCGGTCAGGCATTCCTTTCAGAAACAGTGAAAGTTTGTAATAGTGAACCACCCAGACTACAGCCCTACTTGCGGCTTTGAAAACGCGCGGCTTGTGCCTAAGCAGTTACCTATTCGGTACAGCGGAAAAAATTTCGGACCACGGTGTCGCAAAATGGCCGTGCCGGGACGCGACCGTCGCGACCGAAGGAAAACCTTACACTGTGAGAAATATTCGTAAGGGTTACGGGAAAATTTTCCATGAGAAATGTCGTAAAATTACGATATCAAATTGTAAAATTACAAAATTTTAAGGACACTTGGTATCGCCTAGTAATTCTTAAACGAGCACAAATAAGTGTTCGTAAATTTACGATTTCGATTGTAAATTTACAACACCGTTTGTAAATCACAAATTACGAAAAAAGTCGTAAACTTACAGACATATTTTTCACAGTGTAGAGTGGGAAGAAACGTGAACTGATAAAATGCAGCGCGTGCTTTTTCATACTTGCTCGTTTGCGAGCAGCGATTTGTCATACCGTGGTGGAGTGGGGAGTCCGGGACGTCCAGGGAGTCTTTGTTTACGCACAACTCAACGCAACCTACAGAGGCCTAACGGAGGCCTGACTGAGAATTAACGCACACATGCTAAAGAGTTGAGTTAAAAGTAAGATATTTTGTCCTCTCTGACAGGATAAGTAGCAGACGGAATGTGGTATGACGAAACGCTGGGCACGAATCCACGGGCACTACTTGCAAGCATGTACCTACATGTGTGCACTAAGTACGCACTTTAGTTTCCAGTGCAGGCAGAGATAGATCTGGGAATCGCTTCCCAGTTCTATTTCCACCCTCTGGCTAGTCCGCAATATCCTATTCCAATGAAACTTATAAATAGAAGCTATTCTCGCTGTAAATCGAACAGTAGCCTACACTGGAAATCCAAATGTACACTGCAAACTCAAGTGTGTACTTAGTACACACATGTAGGTGCATGCCTGCAAGTACACACCAAGAGGTGTTTGCTTGCTAAGTTGACTGCTGGCAACAGTCAACCTGCAACCTGCGAAAATAGTCAATCAGAGAGCGCAAACGGGCTGACTCGCACGGGCTCCTCTGGTCTGGTGCTCGCTGAGTGCATGGGGCGGTCTGACGGACCGACTAGCAGCCGGACGGTACAGTGACGGCCGCTCGCTCCGTCAGGCTGACGGAGAGCGCTGCTCTGATACCGGCGCGGAGCGGGCACACGCAGCCCGTCTGAGCCCGTCTGAGCCGATTTTTTCCCTGATTTTTTTGAGGGTGTACACCGATTTTTTGAAGTGAGGGACCCCTCGGTCTCGGTCTGAGCCCGCCTCAGCACCAGCATCATGGCTTTCGGCCGTCTTTCGGTCCTCAGCTCTCGGCTCTCGGCTCCGGCTAGCGCTTGCCGGCCAGCCGGGTAGCGGCGGGCTCATGCAGCCCGTCGCTGCCCGCCTGATCTCGGCGGGCTCAGCGCTGGCCGTGCACGGGCGGGCTCGGGCTCGTCGCCTTGCGGCTAGAAGCCGGGAGCCAGTGCGAGTCATCCCGTTTGCGCTCTCTGTAGTCAATGTTGGGCCCGTTAAACCTAAAAAAGAAAAAATCCCCTCGGATACGTTTACGGTGTAAGGTGCAATATGACATGGACCGCTGCCACTTTGTGGGAAATTTAAAGTTTTTGTGGTCAAACTAACCAAGAGGACTGTTTGAAACGAGCGTTTAGTATGCAATTTTGTTTTATTTACATCTCATATTTGATAACAACTTTCGTTTGTCTCGCGCCATGTTTCTGTCCTCTCCTTCCCCAGTTAAGTGATAATTTACCACCCTTTCCCTTAGAGACCTGCAACGAGCGAGCAATCCGAGCAGGCGTCCGCACTGTTAAAAATAGTTGTCAGTTTACGACACTACCCGTGACGACCGTGTTGTTGGTTTACAAAAGCATTTGTTGCATTTGTCCAGCTGAGCAAAGACGCTCTATCACTTTCTATTTCAACCGTATTGGTCCATTAAGGAACAAGTTCTTACCAATATGTTGTAACGCTACAACAGAATCGTAGTTAAGTTTGTTAACAACACATGTCGTTTCAATACAACCTCATCGTTGTGTTGTTTGTGAACACGTACTTTTTCCAAGTGCAAAATATGTTTCATGACATTCTATGAACATCGTAAAATTACAAAATGTTCGTAAAATTACGACATGTGTCGCGAACAAACTTAACTACGAATATGTCGTAAATTTACGACATTTTTTTTTAACAGTGCGGCTTTGCTGCCGATCCCACCGTGTAGCTCGTAATGCGAGCTAACTCGGTGCTGCTGCTCGCTCGCGAACATGCGAGCAAGGCGAGCAAACTTGCTCGTGGGAGCTGGGAGCTCGCGTCCAACCGTGCAGTGGCGGCGCGTGGCGTCGCGCACCCCAGCAGGCGCGAGCCACTGGCTAGTTCTTCCTGAACTGTGCAAATGAGAAAAGGTTGAAATCACAGATTGCGTTCAAACTTTAGAAGTAGGTTAATATTACCAAAATACTGAGGTATGTACAAGGATTCGTCCCGAATGTGACGAGGAACGAAATAAAACAGAGTTAAAAGTAGCGGTCCGCACCGCGTCCACCTCGCAGTTTTATGCTCGCTGTTCCCAAACTACTCGTCGGATCGCAAATCCATGAGTACCACCGGAAAGGGCATAAAATTTGCTACAAACTGTGTACATTTTATAATTTTGAAAAGTCCAAAAAATACTAAAACATATTTTTTGAAAACTTCAAAATGACGACAAAACTGTGAATGACAATCCATTTTCATGAAAAATTACTCAAAAAATGCGTCAGGACACAGAGAAATTTAATCAATCAAAAACCAGAGGTGTTTTTTGTCGTTGCCGAGATATCAACGTTTTAGTGACTTTTGTCGCGGCCGGGCCAAGCCTTCTGCTCAGCCGCCATGACAGGCGCGTCTCTCGCCGAACCAGGGCTGGGCGCGAGGCTACCTGAGGCCGCCGTCTGCTTGTTGTGTGTTGATGTTGGCGTGAGCTCTACAGACATCATGCAGACGTCTCTTGTAGCTACTATTTTTTATTTTAAATGATCAGTGTCGCCTACGTGTTCCTACATTGCCATATTTACTACTACACTATCCGTGAAATTCTTTCAACTTGCATTTTGTACTGTGTGTACCACGTAGAACTCTATGAAGTAAGTATTGCCTTTACAAGTTTGGTTATAGTATTCTATTTATTACTGCTTGCTTATTTTAAAATAATTTTCAAATTTCAGATTGTTCTGAGCTTCACTAGCTGTACATCACCTCCATATCATGTCACTGACCAGATTCGATAATTGTCAGTGACAAATTGTATGTAGCTTGCCACCTTGTCCATGCCGTTATGACTAGATTCATCAGTTCAAGAAAACTTGTTCAGTGGTAGTATCTGTGGCACTTTATTGTTGAATTATAATTTTAATTTTGAATCCTTATTAATATTTTAATTTTAAATTTTGGCATATTTGCGTGGCTTTTTTAACTCCTGTCATAAAGGGTAAAGGTTGATTAATTGGTTCGGACTTCTGTTAAGATATTCAACTTTAATAAAGTATAATAATATTTTTAAAAGTATGGTATTAATTTCTTTTAATTGAAACAACAAAATTCCAGCATTCAGACACACATCAAGGACTTACAGATAATTACTTAAAAGTAATACATAACAATTGATAATACTGATAATGTTAGATGTGTCCAAAACATAATACATTTACTTCAGAATATAGATACTAATACTAGGCTCTTGTGCTAGAGAGTTTCTTTTTGAGAACTGCATCTGCTGTTTTGGATTCAGCTGCTTTTATCCGGACTAGAGTTCCTTTTGACATCACAGTTGTTTCAGGCAATGTCAAGACACAGTCTGCATCACACATTATTGGCTCTTCATCACCATAAATATAATCATATTTTCTGTTTTCTTTTAAAATTAGTTTCTCAATAGAGATTCTTCCAAAGTCTTCAAATTTTTCTTGCACTGTTCCCAGGTACCACTCAGGTTTTTTTTTGTCCCAAAAGGTAACAAATCCCCTAATATTGTCCCAATTCACTCCCTCTTCGGCTCTTGAAATTTGTTTCTTTGTACCATCTAATGCAGCAGAATATCTCTTGAGGATCACACAATTTTCTCCTGAAGGAATAATACGATGCATTGATTTTATTCCTTCAACAGGCAGTGCCCCTTCAAAACGCACAGCTAGAAACTCAGCTTCTATTTCTACTTCCTCCTTAGGAACCCACAGCACATGAATTTTCTTGAGATTTTTCAGGCACCATTCATATAGCTTCCTTGGAGATGTGATTTGAGAACCTGGTTCGGTGTGTTGCATACTATACTCAAAAGCACGTCTCTTAATGGTACCTCCAATACCATCACAAGCAGATTTACCGTGAGCAGTGGCAAAGAAATTCCATTCTGCTTCAATACCAAAATCTTTTTTATGGTAACATATATTGGCAGCCATTTTCCTATTTTTATATTGGCCCCCACAGCCATCAGAATAATAGAAAATTTTTTTAATGTTATTCTTTTCTTTTAGGTGCTCTATTAGTCTTTTTTGGAAGGAGTAAAATGCAACTGTATTATGTTCCATATGATCTGATATGACAGCACAAGAATAATGTTTTTTTTCATCATCATTAGAGCCCTTAAAATAAACACTAAATGGGTGGATAGTGGCTTGCTTTTGGCCACCAAAATAGTATGCATAGGTTTGATTTTGAGGTTGACAAGTAAAATTTTCTGCAAAGTCACCAACCACCACAATTTCTTCTTCATTAAGACTTGCCTGCTGCATTCGGAAGTATTCAGCTTGTTTTTTATAAATAAAGTGGTGAATGATGAGGTCTTGCAACAAGTTGATAAAGCGTTCAACAAAATCTTCTACAGAACATGTGATTGTAACGAGATCAGCTCTGTCAGTTGTCTCCCACTGATTAAAGGTCACATTTTCAATAAAATTATCATCAAACTGAGACAATAATTTGTCACGAAGAACACTATTATCAGGACACTGCTTACATTCTCTCAGATTACATGCATCTGTAGAGGGGCGACACATTAATGTTTTTAAACAGTCCGTTGCTTGTTTGTAAAGAGTTATGGATTTTAAGCGACCACCTTGAAACATAAGTTCTGGGTTTTCATGGTGAACACACACACACACATTATGAACACCACTGGAACTTGCAAGCACACACTCTTTTGGACGAAGCTGAGCAAATTTTGGAAATGATATTTCACACTGAGGGAATTCTTTTCGAAACTCTTCATGCAAATGTTTAATATTACCAAGTAGCAGCCTCTTCTGTTTTCTCACTCTTTTTCCATCACTCTCCTTAACACTGATAACTTGATTTTTGCCAGCCTGTTCTTTTGACACATCTTGTCGCAGGTAGAATTTAGTTACTAAGCTAATTGTATCTTCATCCATTGGCCTTCCTGCTTTTTGGTTGGGAGTGCATAAAATGCCTGCTTCATCAGAGAGAGTATGAACTTTTCTTACTAGTCTTGTAGAAGCTGATGGGAAATAATTTCTTACTGCTTCAACAGAGAGGCTCCTGGGAAGAACGCTAAGAGCATGAATCTGGTCTGCTTTTCCTTTGGTCACGTTAAAATATTCTTGGAGCTGATGAATAAATTCATCAAATTGTAATGCTTTTTGATACCATTCTGATACACAACTTCCATTATTATCACTAAGACTTGCACATTTTTCCAACACCCTATTAATTTTGTCCAATTGCTGCACTAGGTAGGTCTTTTGGTGAGTAAGCTTTTCAAAATCTATGATCTCTTCACCATTTTCCAAAAGCCAATTGTTAATATGAGTTACACAAGACTGAGAGGGAGGCTTCACATAATCAGGGCTGGGATTTATTTCTTGATGAGTTTGCTGTTGTTTTTGCTGGTCTTCCTGCGAAGGTACACCTCCAGTACTCTGAGAAGTACCAGTAGTGGTTGATTTACTGGGAGATGACAACAGATCAGAAGATAATTCAATTCCACTTGCTTTAAAGGTTTTTGACATTTTCAATTTGCAAGAGATACACAGTTTTTTCCCAGGAATAAAGTCCACCGGGGGTTCAAGCTGTTTTCCTTTGTCTCTGTGTTCAAAAGTGAGTACAAAATTTACTCCCTGCCGTATCTTCTGCAAACCAAAAGAGTGAAAATAAAAATTAATGCATTCCATGGAATTATGTTAATCGCAATTAGTTTTTTAGTTTGCTTGTTTACTCTTACCTTATTTTTGGCTGCATGTTTTTCATAGGGATCACAACAATATATCTGACTGGTTTCATAAGACCAAAGATATTTCTTAGCATGAGCTTCACATATATCTTTTTTCTTCTTCTTGGAGCCAGTTCTAATTCTTAACAAACGCAGCTCCTCTTCAGTAAGTGTTTCTCGTGCTTGTATCTTTTCAGTGCAAACAACATCATCAACACCAATTTTCCCAATAGAGCACATGATGGTTAACTGATGAAGTAGAGTAAAAAAAAAAAGTTTAAATTACATCAACTCCAGGATGAGATAACAGAAAACTACTAGCATATGAACACCATACCTGTGAGCCTACACAAGTATTAAAACACACAAGTAGTTGTGCACCAGTGCATGTTCCACTTCACAAAAACAGACATGCGAAACAAAATTAGGGTCCATAAAAATCTGAAACAGGCAAAATGAAGACTCAATTCGTAAATCCAGAAATATTACACCAAAATTTAATAAATAAAAACAAAACACAGGGCGTCATAACCCAACTTCTACATTTCAACTCACTTCGTAGTAGATGTCAGGAGTATAATAAAAACTCAATAGCACAAATACAGTTTTATATGTATCCAAATAATACAAAGGACGTCGACTCTGTGCTTGGAACTAGATTAAAAGTGCAGCAAATCTTAAAAGACGGTTTAGCGGTTTAGCGAGCGAGCGAGCGCGATGTTGATGTTTGTCCGGCAGTGCAGCCTGAGCTAGCCTCGCGCCCAGCCCTGGTTCGGCGAGAGACGCGCCTGTCATGGCGGCTGAGCAGAAGGCTTGGCCCGGCCGCGACAAAAGTCACTAAAACGTTGATATCTCGGCAACGACAAAAAACACCTCTGGTTTTTGATTGATTAAATTTCTCTGTGTCCTGACGCATTTTTTGAGTAATTTTTCATGAAAATGGATTGTCATTCACAGTTTTGTCGTCATTTTGAAGTTTTCAAAAAATATGTTTTAGTATTTTTTGGACTTTTCAAAATTATAAAATGTACACAGTTTGTAGCAAATTTTATGCCCTTTCCGGTGGTACTCATGGATTTGCGATCCGACGAGTAGTTTGGGAACAGCGAGCGTAAAACTGCGAGGTGGACGCGGTGCGGACCGCTACTTTTAACTCTTTTTTATTTCGTTCCTCGTCACATTCGGGACGAATCCTTGTACATACCTCAGTATTTTGGTAATATTAACCTACTTCTAAAGTTTGAACGCAATCTGTGATTTCAACCTTTTCTCATTTGCACAGTTCAGGAAGAACTAGCCTACTGCGAGCACACGAGCTCGTGAGCTACGCTGCCTACCAGGCGGCTGGCGTCGCGCAGGCGCTCGCGTCGCTGCGAGCAATTTTGCTCGCAGGCCCGGCGCAGAACGCGCTGCTCGGATTGCTCGCTCGTTGCAGGTCTCTACTTTCCTTGATGGACAGAGATCCGAAGTATGTTGTTGCTCGATCAATACTAAAGCATACATGACTTTAGTCACCATCCCACTGTAAATTAAGTGAACAATGATATCACCATTTGCATTTTACAGGAAGAGTTGAACATGGTACTCATTGTTGTCATTTAGAGGCAGTATGATATCGTTGCGCCGAGAGAGATGTGGTCTTGGTGTGCTGCTCCTAGACTGGCATCACTATATTGCGGTTCTCGACAAAACAGTGACGCAGACGCTGCTCCGCGCTGCTCGTGGCACCAAGGTACCGTAATTGTTCCATCGACATACCTCAGTGAAGTGTTAAAAAAGTTTGTCACCTAATGACATTCTCTATGATGAGACTCTTGTTTGAAAACGGAAGAATTGTTTTCGTGAATTGCCTCACAAAACTTTGTATTGGATTGCTTGTTGCAACGACTAAGTAGCGCTGTGTTGTAACTGAACAAGGAAAAAAGTTCGTGCCCAGTTTGATATCAAGGAGTTTAAAGGTAGACACCAGTTTCTCTAAACATGAAGAAATTTCGAAAAACATTTTCTTCTGTTACATCTCATGTTTGAGGACAACTTTTTTTTGTCTCACAACTAGGGTTTTAAAAAAACGTGAAAAATATTTTAGACGAAAAAAACGCTTGAAAAAAACCGTTTTTTTCCGAAAAAAACGGAAAAATTCATTTTTGATCGAAAATTGTTTAAATCGATGGCGCACCAAAAACGCCGAGTTCTTGGTTTAAGGAAATGTCCTTGATGACGGAATCCGCAAGTACACCGGAAAACCAAACGTTGCGTGCGACACAATTGCAAGTGCGACCCCTGAACAGGTCGCATCAGGTGGTGTGACTGTATTTTTGGTCACGTTTGTGATGCGACCTCCTATGTGAAGTGCCGTACCCTGGAGCTTGCGTCGCATCACATGGTGTGACGTAAATTTAGGTCGCATTACGTGGTGTGACCAAAAGTGGTCACACCAATTGATGCGACGCACGTCACGTGTGTATTTCCAGTGTAGATATAGCTTGATCCAGGGCGTATGTGCTTGCGGATTCCGTGAACAAGGACATTTTCCTTGAACCAAGAACTCAGTTTCTGGGTGCGGAAAGGCGGGAATCGATAGGTCGCAGATACAGCGTTAGCTTTAAGTTCAGTGCCCAGCCAAGTCGCCTAGTCACATGTTCATTTTTTTTAAAATGTTATACAAAACTGTAAGAGTTCTACTGTACTGCTGTTTTTCTAGTAAAAACAGAATTTATTGATAACGGTTCTATTGAATTACATGCATTACTAATAGGGAATTAATTGACGCAATGCTTTACCTTTCTATTTTACTCAATTGCAAACCTCTAATGCTTCATTTTGCCTACTTTTTATATTTTTCATATTTTTCGAAAAATAAACCAATGAAAAGAAACGGAAAAAAACCGTTTTTTTCGCAATTTTTCAAAATATTTTTCACGCTTTTAGAACCCTACTCACAACACAACAGCCAGACTTGTAATGGTGCGTCAAAATCATTTCACTGTTCATAGACAAGATTGTACAACATGTTTGTTTAAAGACCGAAAATTCTTGTCGTCACTGAACGCAGCGAAAAACACTGCAGCCATTGTTGCGAATAAGCTAATAGCTTAGAGATACTTTTCACCCGGAAAACCGCCTGTACAGCGTAAACGGTAAGAGATAAAGCAAAACGGACAAAATTTCAGATGAGGAACTCAACTCGTCAAGTTACCTCTGCGGACACTTGAAAATGCTTGTCAAAATTCCTTTAGTCTTTGGCCTACTCATGGCTTTTTTAGAATTTCATCTTTGGACCCCTAGATATCAAAGTGGGCACGAACTTTCTTCGGCAATCGCCAGGCATCTAGACCACCTTCAATAACCCCAAGGCGGATCAAAATCGGAGAGTAGCACTAAGGTATGTTAATGTAAGCGCGCCGCGCAAGCGGTATGCGTTCTTCCACCGTGTGCAAACCACACTCGATGCGGCTCACACGCACTCTCACACTGTTACAAAATGTTAGCTAACTTAAGTAGACAGGACCCAAACGGTGGCCGAAAAAACAAATGTCATACGTCGTTAGTAGATATGTTCTCGATAAGTAGACGTTAGTACACTAATAAAAGCTTACAGTGATTTTCACTGTAAGCTACGGTGAACCCTGCAGCACTGTAGCTTACGGTGAATTTTCACCGTAAGCTACAGTGAATGTCACTGTAAGCTACGGTGATGCATCCTGATTCACCGTAGCTTACAGTGACATTCACCGTAGCTTACGGTGAAAATTCACCGTAAGCTACAGTGCTGCAGGGTTCACCGTAGCTTACAGTGAAAATCACCGTAAGGTTTTAAGAGTGTAGGACCCAGCTGCCCTCTGTTTCCCCACAGAGGCTCAGGTGGCTCGACAAACAAAACGAACGTGTCTACTTTTATCTACTAACGAAGTTTAGTGGAGAGAAAGTGTTTTCGGTGAAATGGCACTCATGTGGTGAAAAGTAAGACGTTGGCAGGACCCGGCAGCCTCATATTTTAATACAGACGGTCAGTAGGTGATTTGTTAAGGTTTTATTTATGTCTACTAACGTCTACTTATCGAGAACAGCAAGTTTACGAGCGTTTAAGGTTGCTCATGTGAATGAGATATGGGGCGGGTCCTGTCAACATCATGGGTCGCTGGCAGGACCCAATAACTTGTGTACAGATATAATAGGGTATTTCGGGTAAGCGGCGCACCGGAAACGAGACTGTCTGTACCGTAGTCGCTTCCTTCCCGGCCGCTGGTGCGGGGTAAAGTGGGGGAGTCGAGCGGAGCGGCGCGGAGCATCAGGGGCGTAGGAACGTTTTCGGGCCAGGGGGGGACAGCCCAGGGCAGCCGTTTTAGCGCCCCCTTGCCAATTTTGCCCCCCCCCCCCCCACACACACACACACACCCGAAGCCCCCAGAAAACAATTTTAAAAATGCATATTTCCAGTTGTCAAGTTTTGTATTCTCCAAAAACCCCTTATTTTCATGACAGAAAGCGAAATTATGAGACTCATGTTGTACGTTAAACATTTTGGGTCCACTTTAATTACGGTAATTTGTAGCAGTTCTAGTGCAGAAGTCCAAGAGTTCAATACATTGAAGAAAATGTGGCAATTCCGAAAAAAAACAGCGAGCGAAGCGAGCGAGAAAGGCAACGAGGGGGCGCTTTACAGAACCCCAAGGAGAAACATCTCGCTCTCGCGACGTCGCGACCTGCATGCACTCCGGCTTCGCTCAACGCTTCGAGGCCCGCTCCTGCTCGACCGCTTCTGCCTGGCGCCCTTTTGAGAGGCATCATGGCGCCCCGTTAAGGCGCCCCGCGACCCACGCACGCGACCCGCACCCCTTCTGGCGTGCACCATCGCCTTAGCGCCCCTTCGGGGCGCGTCTCGGCGCCCCTTCGGGACGCGTTTGGCGCCCCTACGGAGCGCTCAGGGGGGGACAATGAACCCACTGTCCCCCCCTGTTCCTACACCCCTCCGGAGCATACTGCGCATGCGCAGTTTACAGGCAGAGGTGGATCTGGCGACCGCTTCCCAGTTCTGCTTCCGCCTCATGGCTTGTCCGAAATACCCTATTGCGGCTCTTTTTTATACGTCTACTTATGTCTACTAACAATCTACTAACGACGTATGACATTTGTTTTTTTGGCCGCCGTTTGGGTCCTGTCTACTCTGCAAACTCAAGTGACGTACAGTACTGCAGTAAAAAGTGTTGGACCAATGGTTCTGCAGTTTTTAGTGTAGAACACCTTGTGTCCTGCAGTTTTTAGTGTAGGACACCCTGTGTCCTACAGTTTTTAGTGCAGGACACCCAGTGTCCTACAGTTTTTAGTGTAGGACGCCGTTGGTCAGACACAGGTTGTTGGACCAATGGTTCTGCAGTTTTTAGTGTAGGACACTCTGTGTCCTTCAGTTTTTAGTGTAGGACACCCTCTGTCCTACAGTTTTTAGTGCAGGACACCCTGTATCCGACAGTTTTTAGTGTAGGACAACCTGTGTCTGACCAACGGCGTCCTACACTAAAAACTGTCGGACACTGGGTTCAGTGAAAATTTCGATTTTGCTCCATACCTTATGTACCTAGAAGTGTCTGGTATTACAGACAAATTGTCTGTAATACGGACAGTTTTGATCCGTATTACAGTGAGTTTGTCCATACCTTACGCTTTCACAAAATTCACTCTGTAACAATACTTCGAACGATTTTTCTTCTGATATTACGAACATTGTTCGTCATTCTTTAAGTACAATAATATTCGTTAATAATTTTATGGCAAAATTACGAGATTCCTTTACAGTGTTGGATCATGCAAAATGTACTTGAATCGAGTGCAAAGTACTTGATGATTGCGGTATGCGACGGCTTTCATTATTGCTTATAAATCTCAGTAATTTTCGACTTTTTGCATATCCGAGTACTCTTAACACTAAAACTAAAACACTGAACACTGATTAATCAGTGTACATGACAATGATCACTGATTAATCAGTGTACATGACAATGATCACTGATTCATCAGTGTACATCGCATGTGTACATTGATGTATACGTTTTGCTGTCTATTATTCCTCGACGCAAGATTGATCAAAATGAGTTTTATTTCCACATTCCTCGTTAAAGAGCTTTAAAACGAAGTACCATGTTATAGAGTTCATTTTATATCACAACGGCCAAATAGGCTTTGAAGTATGCACCCCAAAAAATTGGTTTTCGTTATGAGACTAAAATGTAATCAATCGTTTAAGAAGTAGTTCCAGTTATGGACCTTAATGGGTAAAATAGTACGACTTTTGTCAGATTTTCAATTCAAACTATTGCTGTTGTATGCATACAACATACACATCACGGGTAGTGTTATATCAGCTGACAATTTTTTCTGACAGTGCGTGACCTGAGCCGGTAGTGGAACTCAAACCGAATGACACGTGGCCGCCAGCCCTTCAAAAAAAACTTAAAGCCATTGTATCGGACCTTATCTTAACGTCCCTGTCGCTATGTCACCTTGCTCTTCTCGACAAAGGCTAACTAACTTTCTCTGTTGTCTGCATTCCAGTTCTCTTTCACATGTGGCGTCCTATCCTTAGTCTGTGCTACTCTTGACTTTTTACACACGTCCGATCCGAGCTTCCTTTCAATCGTCCTCGGCTGCTACTCCAGTTTAGCGTCCCAGTTTCTGTTCTGGACTCGACGGGGACATCTAGTAGCATGTCTAAGATATCTCAGAGACGTCGTAGATGCAGTCGAAGACAATGTTAATCACCAGCTACGGGTAAAGGAGTCAGTCAGGTTTTGAATTTAGTCAACATTCACGACAACCTTGCTTTTTCGTCAGAGTGAATTGACACGTCGGTTTCGTTTACCTGTCGCAGGCTTTGGGAAAACGGCAGGCGCGAAAGTACAGAGTTCAAGGTGTCCTGTATCTCATTTTTGGCTGGATCCTGGCAACAAAAATCCTACACATGTGTGTGTCCATGCCACCCCTTTGGGCGCGCTCTTTGGCTGTTTACCTTTCTCGCACGACATGGCTTGACGAAGCCACGTGGTTCTGGCTACTACACATGTTTAAGGCCGCAGTAGAGGTTCCGGGCATGTTCTGCCACCTTACGGGATTTTATACCTTTGTACCGTGCGTTCTACTCATTTACACGTCCTGCGCTTTTGTATACAAAGCCTTCGCGGAACGTCTTCAGGTAAACACTCGGGCAAACATCAGTGTGTCAAGCAGAACTCCGTAGTACAATACAGTAATGACTGCAGAACTGACTGCAGAACTTGCTGCAGAACGCATCGTTGATTTTGTTTTCTTTTTACGGAGTGCGATACCTTACAGTGGAAACCGCTTGTTTTTTCGAGCCGTTCTGAAAACCGCTTATCTTTCCAACGTTCAGCTTATCTTTCCGAGCCCCCCGGAAAACCGCGCATTCTCTATAGAAATTCTATAGAGAATGAGCGGTTTTCCGGGGGGCTCGGAAAGATAAGCGGGTTTTGGAACGGCTTGGAAAGATAAGCGGTTTTCAGAACGGCTCGAAAAAACAAGCGGTTTCTACAGTGAGGTATCGAGTGGTCTGTCCGCACTGTAAACTCAAGTTTGTACTAGGGTGCGTCGTATTTCTTTTTTTTCTCGAAAATAAAGTTTGGGTAGGGAATTCTTAGGGCCATTTTGTCTGAATCTTCCGAAAATCGCTTTCCTTTCCTCCTAACTCAAGTCCTTCCTAGCCCTACCCTGCCTTTTATGTTGGAAAAACTACGTTTTTCCATTACTTTTTTAAAACTTTCTCTTTTGCTAGAGTAGTGCTTTCAAATCATAATTAAATCGTAATAAAAATTGATTTTACTTATCGCTTTACATGTCTCTGCACCACTTTTAATGATAACAGGGCCATTTTGATCACAGCATGCGCGCTAAAAACAGGTGGTAGAAACTCCTAGTAGCCAGGGTGGTCCATCTTCGTCCGCCGGACCGGGTCGATCGGGGTCGCGCCGCACTGGCAAAAATATTGTACCTAAGTACACTAAATGAACAGTAAGTTTGCACAGAAGAAGTACACAGTCGTTGTACCTTTTTAGTGTTCCTCCCTTAAGACTCCATGTTAAATGGATGTGTACTTCGTACCAAAAAATTGTGTACCGTGCCCAGTACGATTTGAGCAGGCAAGGACTTGACCACTCCATATCGTTTTTAGGCACGAAGTAGCCTCATAGTTTTGTCTCGGATCTGACTGTTTTTTAGGCACGAAGTAGCCTTATAGTTTTGTCTCGGATCTGACTGGTTTTTTAGGCCCCCGTTAGGGGTGCCTATTGCTCACGCCAGTGAGTTTTTAGGCCCCCGTTAGGGGTGCCTATTGCTCACGCCAGTGAGTTTTTTATTTTTCCTCTTGACGATGGCCCCTTATGGCCGCAGCCGATCGTGCCCTAGCGATTCGTACAAAGTTACAATCAAAAATACTACGAAAAATTAGAAAATTTTTGAGATAGGTGTGATGTCAAACTGTCTATACGTTTTTGCATAAAATTAGTTTGCATTCGCTGTTTCCATGGTAATTACGAGCGGAGCAGCAAGGCCGAGCCGGGTCGGGGAAGGCTCTGACCAATAAAATTATTTCGCGGTTTTTCCCGACCAATGAAAAAGATCACTTGTTGCTTTGTACCTCGATGCCCAAAAGTTTCTAGGCGGGAGTGGTCACGTCAGAATCGCAGCAGTTTCGCGCCGTGCAAAAGGATGCACCACCTGGATAGTTTCAAACGCGACCACTAGCTGCCAGCCGCGGTTCCTGATTGTTGGCTGGGACTGTAATTCCGCCTTCCAATAATTTTATTTGAAAGTGGGCGGGGCTTCTAACAATACCACCAACACTGCTAAAAGTTTACGAAGCATTGCTTTGTATTACAAAGGATTTGCTTTGTAAGTTACGGAGAAAACAAGGCCACTGTAATACGAAGAGTCAGACTTTGTAGCCTACAAAGCATCGCTTCGTATTACGAAGCATTGCTTTGTAAGACAAAGGGTGATGCTTCGTAGCTTACAAAGCACGTCATTTGTAGTACAAAGCAGTACTTTGTAATACAAAGAAATCGAATTCTTCGTAGGCTTACAAGAGATGTGCTTTGTAAACTTTTAACAGTGAACCTAAGATTCAGACCTAAGTTCATGTTTTTAGTAAATGGTTTAAATTGGTTCGCACATGTGTCCGTATGTTGGTGCGCGAAGGCTTTCATAGTTGTATGCTAAACGCCTGCAGCATCCGTTTACTTCATTTCCTGATTTAAAACTGTTCAAATATATTAAGTCGCGAAGTGGTCGCGTGGGCCGCCGGGCCACCGGCCGTCTTCTGTCGAGTGGAAGTCCCAGCCACGTTTTTGCATGAAATTAGTTTGCATTCGCTGTTTCCATGGTAATTACGAGCGGAGCCGCAAGCGAATTTTTTATTCTGCTTGACGATGGCCCCTTATGGCCGAGGCCGATCGTGCCGAAGCGATTCGTACAAAATTACAATGAAAAATACTACAAAACATTACACTGGGCTGCAAAATTAGCGCCCCACTTTTTCTTCCGCGAGTAACTTTTGTTAGAATGGTGCTAGAAGCTTGAAATTTGGAAGAGAGATAGGCCAAAGTGTTGTCTAAACGCCCCTAAAGTCGCAAGAGTCAAACCCACCCCCTTTATTTTTTTTCCACCCCTCGCGTAAAACACTGTCAAATTTTGACACTTTGGCCGTTGTTTAAGTGTCCTTTCAGGTGTCTCAGGGCCTTGAATTTTGGGTGGTCGACTCAATTTGATCTCCTCTTTCGATTGAGACCGGTGCCAACCCCGTAGGACGCACCGTTCCGGAGCCACCAAAAAAGTCACCCCTAATTAGGGGTAGTTTTTTCGAATTTTTTTTAGGGGTTCGATGGTGTAGCGGGGGCTGTCCCAGACACGACCAAAGTGTCGCAATGTCCGCTGCACCCTCCATAGGGTGTCCAGCCCTTAAAGAATGACACCCCAAATCTTGTTTTTTCCCGAAAACCACCAAAAATGTCAGAAATGGGGACAAAATGCACCTTCCGCAGTTGATTTTGACCGTCTGATTCGACCCCAGTGGCAAAATCCGCACCCCGCTCGAAAACAACGTTTTTGTAAGGGTTGCAACCCTTAGTGCCACCCACCCCTGTGGGAGGGGATGAAGGGCCGCCGGCGGTGCGGTGCGGTCACGGGACGGTTGGGGAGCCCCTCGGGCACCTCGACACCAATTTTGAAGTGATTCGGTCCAGTCGTTACCTTTCGAGACACACAAGACGAAAATCTTGTCACTTTCCACCCCTAAGTTTGCACCCCTGGCTCTCCGTAACCAGCAGGGGCACAACCTTCTTTCAGGCGCGCCGAGGAGCGCACATCATCCACTGACCGGGGTACGAACGCCCAAACTCCTGCGATCAACATGTCAGCAGCCAGACTCATGGCAAGTGGGCAATGTTCTCACCCTTTTCATTGTTGTATCGTTTCTGTGGTTTCGACTGAGTACCAAAAATTGGTTTTTTTTTCTTTGAAACTCAGTTTCAAGGTGGAAACCGACGTTCTGAAACCAAATCCGGAATCGTCATGTCAGTAAAATGTACCAGATCTGAGATATTTGGCCCGAAAGTTTAGTGTGAAACGTATCTCAGTGGGGAATCTGATGAGTTGAGGGGTTTTAGTTTCGGGCGCCAACAATACTCGACAAGTACTCGCCAGCACTGGCCGGCGGGCAGGGGAGAAGGCCAGCGTGGCTGGGCGTGGCTGGGAAACTGTTGATTCAAGTCATGCACAGTATTCCATAAGACAAAAATTGAAACAACATCCTAGGATAAACAAGTCAATTGACTGTTCGAATGATGATAGCACAACGAACCCACAGTTAAAAAATCAAGTCGATCTGACGACTCAAACCAAACATTCAGACGCACTAATGTGCATTACACGCATTAAGCGGTTTTTAGTAGTACATTTTAATTTTCAGTGAACAAACTGATTCTTAGTGATACATTGACTCAAACCTAAAACTTTTCTTGCACCTGAGTGTAACTTGAACCTTAACTTCATGCTACTTCGTGACTCCCAGGGTTTCACTTGGTGAAATCGTATTTTTTATTTTTTATTATTATTTTTTTAATCAGCTCTAACAGAATTTTTTGAAACTCAGTTTCAAGGTAGAAACCGACGTTCTGAAACCAAATCCGGAATCGGCAAGTCGGTAAAATGCACCAGATCTGAGATATTTGGCCCGAAAGTTATGTGTGAAACGTATCTCAGTGGGGAATCTGATGAGTTGAAGGGTTTTAGTTTCGGGCGCCAACAATACTCGACAAGTACTCGCCAGCACTGGCCGGTGGGCAGCAGTGTCTCCTGGCGGGCAGGCGAGAGGGCCAGCGTGGCTGGGCGTGGCTGGGAAACTGTTGATTCAAGTCATGCACAGTATTCCATAAGACAAAAATTGAAACAACATCCTAGGATAAACATGTCAATTGACTGTTCGAATGATGATAGCACAACGAACCCACAGTTAAAAAATCAAGTCGATCTGATGACTCAAACCAAACATTCAGACGCACTAATGTGTATTACACGCATTAAGCGGTTTTTAGTAGTACATTTTAATTTTCAGTGAACAAACTGATTCTTTTCGATACGATGACTCAAACCTAAAACTTTTCTTGAACCTGAGTGTAACTTAAACCTAAACTTCATGCTACTTCGTGACTCCCAGGATTTCACTTGGTGAAATCGTATTTTTTTTTCTGGCAGTGTGGCGCCGGCTATGAAGGACTTGAGCTGGGAGGAAAAGACAGCGATTTTCGGAAGTTTCAGCAAAATGGCCATATAAATTATATATCGAAACTTTATTTTCGAGAAAAAGTGAAATACGACGCACCCTTGTGTGTACTAGACAGACTCGGAGCAGTTCCGAGTATCTCTAGTGTGTCCTTAGTACAGACTATTAGGTGCGTGCTTGCCAGCACGCACACTCCTGGTTATGTACTTTTTGTACGTAGCTATGAAGTCTATGTGCATGCAGAAGCTTACGTAAAAATCGTACATAGTTACGCATAAATAAGCTTAAATTGTGCATAACTACGTACGATTTTTTGCATAATTGTGTAAGAAATTTTACGTAAGCTACGCATGCACATAGACTTACGTAGCTACGTACAAAAAAGTACATAACCCGGGAGTGTGCGCACTTAATGGTGTGTGCTTTTCAAGTTGACTGCATGTGCATACTAAGCGTGAGATAATGACTCAAATAACCAAACGACTTAAGTTGTTTCTTATCAGACCCCCACCATTCGAGGCTCGTTTAAAGCGGAATTTTACGCTGAATAATATTATTAACTCCCCATTGTAGCTTCTTTTACAGGAGGCCCGAAATCCTTGTCTCACTGATGACGTATGAACGTACGACACTGTGATAAAAAAAAACCACGGTTAAGACTGTTGGGAGGGGAGAGGTAGAGTGAGAAAAAGTTAATTTCTCGAGTGGTTGGACTCAAAAACCAAAAACATAGAAATGGCCTGTTTTGGTCACATGCTGGGTGTCTTCAGATGCAGAATTTTATTCTGAATTCATTTCTGGTATAGAAACTTATAAAAAGTCATGGGAAAGCCAAGATATTGGCCAAAACCACCAAAAAATAAATCAATAAATCATGATTTTTTGGGAACTCAACGTAAAAAGCAAAAATTCCATATGAGGTCAAAATCATTAAAAGCGGCTGCCTTGTCTTCTAGTTTTCAATCTTCTGATTCAAATAAACCTTACGGGGCCTTTCTAATACATCAGAATTAGTCAGAATCTTGCGAGCAAGCCTTAATTTTGGAAATCCACTTTTTGGTGGTTTTTGGCCAATATCTTGGCTTTCCCATGACTTTTTATAAGTTTCTATACCAGAAATGAATTCAAAATAAAATTCTGCATCTGAACACACCCAGCATGTGACCAAATCTATGTTGCAGGATTTTGAGTCCAGCTACTCGAGAAATTAAGCTTTTCTCACTTTACTCCCCCCCCCCCCCCCTTAATTTAAGTGCCAAATTCTACCGCAGCCAAATGATGGAAGACACCATCTTTTGACTACAGTGTTTACCGTAGTTCCCAGGAGGATCTCACCGTACAAGTACAGCAGAGAATTTCTCTGGTTATTATTGAATTATATTTCCAAGTAAGCTGGATGCGGAAAACAAGACTGCACCCATAAAAATCCTATCTTGTTCCAAGATCAGTTTGTACTCGGTTTTGCCTAAGAACGTTTTTTACTTGGATCAAGGAAAGATTAATCTTACAATAATGACATTAAACTTAAGGCACCTAATCCAAAACTAAAAAGATCTTGGAACAAGTACAAATTCACGCGGATCCAAGTAAAAAAATTGTTCTTAAGCAAACCCGAGTACAATTTTCTTGATCGAAGATAAGATTTTTCTGGGTGTGATTCGCAGCCATTTCGCATTATATTGAGTTTGGAAATCAAAGTCTATAATGGCGTATAGTTTAACATTGCAGCACGCAAAACTACTTGGATCATAGAGTAGAGTTTAGGCCTGCATTTAAGCTTGTGTGTCACAAAAGTTGGGAATACTGGCAATGGAGATCGAATTATGATGTATGTGTGTTGACTCTAAATTCTTATGCATTTTGTTTTGCACAATCATACAGGATTTTAAACAACCACAAGAGTATATACGATTTGTACATAGTTATGCAAAATTTACACAAAATTATGCAAATTGTGCATAATTATGGTTGTTTAAAATTATGCATGTTTATGCACAACAAAATGCTTCAGGGTTAAGTGTGTATGTATTGAAAAATGGAGTCATATCAAGAATCCAGGACTCACAGTTCTACTTGATATACAATTTCTGAAAACACTACAGAGATCCGAAATTTCGTCTGATTCTCAGCAGCCGGCATTCAGCACTCTGAAAGGGGAGACTGAAGGCGAACAGGGTTCAACTCCACTAACCTCAGCCGAGATGTGTTATTGTCTGCTATTGTTTGCATACGAAGGTGAGAAAGCGTATCGTGCAACACTGCAAATGCAAGAGTGAGATGTCTGATCTAAAAAGAGCGAGATTTTTTTCCGTTGCCCCATTTAAGTGAGACTTTAGGAACCTCGCTCTTATTGGGAGAGAATCTGCAACATGACTCAAATTGCAGCAGGGGTGGGTGGGTGAGGTGTGGCTGCCTACGATGACAGCACCTTGAGCCTCCCTGGTGTTGGGGTGTATTGTGTAGAATCTGAGCAGGAAAAAAACACAGAATAATAATGCCAGCAGCTCCTGACACTTCATGAAATACTTGATGAAGGACATACCAACATTAGCTTGTGCCCTTGCTGGCGTGAGAAAGAGTCACTGAATCTAAAGCAGAAGACTGCATTGGGGTGCAAAATGTAGAAACATTAAAGAATAATAATTAGAGGTCATGATGCAGTTTTAGTCAAATAGATTACAATACAAAAATAAAAGAGCACTAGATCAGGGGTCTCAGGCACGCGGCCCGCGGGCCACTCGGGCGGGTACCGGGCCGCAGTGCGGCCCGCAGCGGGCCGCAATGGGAGGGATAGGCGGAGCGTTCGGCTGCCGTTCGGGTCTGGCAGAGTGGGGAGAGCTTCCCTGGCTGCCCCCGGGCGCCGGGTTTGAACGTGCGCGCGACGCGCGCACGTCCAAATCCATGGTCGAAAAGCGCTAAAGAAGCTCGCCGTTTCGCGAAATCTCCGTCAATATCGCAGCACTGGTAGTGCCACTACTAGCGCCAATCCGGTGCCACGCGATGGAACTACCATGGGCTGCTGTTTACCTCGGAGCGAACGGAGCGGGGAGCGGTCAGTGTCCCATGTGTGGTCTAGTGTCGCCCGGTCAACATGTCGTTGTCAAAACCGTCGCGAAAGAGGAAGGTTACTGAAGAAAACCGCGTGTTTGCGCAGCGATGGGAGGACGCATATTTGTGTATTGCCGTCAATGAACTCCCTAAATGCCTCGTTTGTAAGAAAGACTTTTCCGTAAATAAGGAGTACAACGTGAAGCGCCACTTCGAGTCAACCCATCAGGCCGAGTATCTGTCCAAAACCGAAGAAGAGCGTGTGCACTATGTTGCTAGTCTGAAGAAGGCGATGCAAGACAGCCTGGAAGCCACCAGCAGCAGCAATGCATCCAAGGTAGGTTTAAATCGTATTGTGCAGAGGGGACGGGGCTTGGGAGGAGGGGGTGGGGAATGTCAACAAACTAGGTTGCCTGGCCATGGTAGTTACTTTCGGGGCCGGGTGAAAAAGTCTGTAACTAGGTCAGAAGTTCTGTCAGTACTGATATTTTATTTAAAATTTCCCTTATTTAGCGATCTGACGACGCCTTGCGTGCCAGCTTTTTGATCTCGGATCTGATTGGGCGGAAGGGTAAACCGTACACTGATGGGCTCTTTGTGAAAGAGTGCCTCATAAAGGCCAGTGACGTCATAACCCCTTCAGAAACGGAGCGTTTCCAGGTAAGATCACGATAAATTTATGCAGAGAAACGCGTCATTTGTAATCTGTAGTTAAATATATCCAACTCGTCTATTTTTTTTCAGGATATTAGTCTGTCGCCTAACACGGTCCAGGACAGGATTAGTGACATTTCGTCACACATCGAGGCCCAGCTGCGGCGACTGTGCGCGAATTTCACGCACTTTTCCATTGGTATGGATGAGAGCACTGATAGAAGTGATACCGCCCAACTCGTCGTGTTCATCAGAGGCGTTGACATTGATCTAAATATCACAGAGGAGCTTTTGGACCTCTATCCCATGAAGGGAACTACAACGGGGAAAGACCTCATGGATGCCCTTCTTGTCATCTTTGAAAAGTTCAACCTCTTCTGGGACAGGTTAGTAACGGAGAGTGAGGGGAGAGGTAGAGGACGCGCGGGTGACGTGCACTACCGCGGCGGGGCGGCGCGGGGCGGGCACGATGGTGCGGGTGACGTGCACCACCGCGGCGGGGCGGCGCGGGGCGGGCACGATGGCGCGGGTGACGTGCAGCACCGCGGTGGGGCGCGGCGGGGCGGGCACGATGGCGCGGGTGACGTGCAGCACCGCGGCGGGGCGGCGCGGGGCGGCGCGGGGCGGGCACGATGGTGCGGGTGACGTGCACCACCGCGGCGGGGCGGCGCGGGGCGGGCACGATGGTGCGGGTGACGTGCACCACCGCGGCGGGGCGGCGCGGGGCGGGCACGATGGTGCGGGTGACGTGCACCACCGCGGCGGGGCGGCGCGGGGCGGGCACGATGGTGCGGGTGACGTGCACCACCGCGGCGAGGCGCGGCGGGGCGGGCACGATGGTGCGGGTGACGTGCACTACCGCGGCGGGGCGCGGCGGGGCGGCGCGGGGCGGGCACGATGGTGCGGGTGACGTGCACTAGAGTCCTACAGTGGGAGAGAAGCGCGAATGGCTGAAACGTTACGCGCACGCTTCTCATACTTCCCGATTTGCTATGCGTAATTTGCCATAGTTTGGGCCCGGACCGGCCCGGACCCAAGCTCACAGCAGAAGACGAAGACAGGCCGAAACTTCATTCGTTCTTCCAATGCGTTCGTCTGTGCTGGCGCTGGCAAGAGCATGGAGAGAACTGTGGTTTGTTTACGTAGGCCCGGGCCCGGGCCGCCCGGGCGGCCCGGGCCCAAACTATGGCAAATTACACATAGCGAATCCGGGAGTATGAGAATGTGCGCGCGCGGATGAGGCGGACGCCATTCGCGCTTCTCTCCCACTGTAGGACTCTAACGTGCACCACCGCGGCGAGGCGCGGCGGGGCGGGCACGATGGCGCGGGTGACGTGCAGCACCGCGGCGAGGCGCGGCGGGGCGGGCACGATGGCGCGGGTGACGTGCAGCACCGCGGCGGGGCGGCGCGGGGCGGCGCGGGGCGGGCACCATGGTGCGGGTGACGTGCACTGTAAAAAATCGGGGGTAATTTTGTGTGTCCAAAAGGCATATAAATTTGTGAGTTCGTATCTGCAAAGTCTCTTTTCGTATCCTTTGTGATAGTAAATCGGTTTAGTGTATCCATTTTAAAAAAATCAGATACCACTGTACATTTAAATTTACTAAAAGCCGAAGTAAATTTGTGAATCTTTAACGGAAAATTACTAAATTGGATTTTGAGAACCGTTATGTATCCACAGCTGTAAAATTCAGAACACACTGGACCGCGAAATTTCCTAAAGTGGATAGTGTTGGTGACTTAAATTGTGTCAAACTAGGAACTTTGCATATCCAGAGTCTCGTTAAAATTCGACGCTGTAGAGGCATATTCACTTCGTGTATCCACAGTAGTAAAGTTACCTGGCCCAGTCTGGCCCGCTGACTCTATCATGTATTCGAGTCCCGGACTGGCATCTCGCACGCGGCGCGGTAGCTCAGGGGTAGCGCAGCGGTGCGGTAATCGCAAGGTTCGGGGTTCAAGTCCCGGATGGTATCATCACCCAGCACTTCCAGAGGAGCCTCATTCAGGTGGTAATGTGCGTCGAAGCGATGAGACCTGACTGGATCACAGTTGACAATTTTACCACTGTGGACACTAGAAGACTATTACACACCTCACCTGAAAAATTTACTACTGTGGATACACGAAGATTGTCGGAAACTCACTTTGTAATTTTACTACTGTGGATATGGGAAGGTATTTTCCGTATACAGTGGCTTAGGAAATTTCTTTATCCTATGTACATGTAATTTTCACTTGTACTTGGACTCATGAATTTCCGTGTATTGGCGTATCACAGGTGCGTTTTCAGCACAAAATTGTAAAATTGCTCCAAAATTTTTTTACAGTGTGCAGCACCGCGGCGAGGCGCGGCGGGGCGGGCACGATGGCGCGGGTGACGTGCAGCACCGCGGCGAGGCGCGGCGGGGCGGGCACGATGGCGCGGGTGACGTGCAGCACCGCGGCGGGGCGGCGCGGGGCGGCGCGGGGCGGGCACCATGGTGCGGGTGACGTGCAGTACCGCGGCGAGGCGCGGCGGGGCGGGCACGATGGTGCGGGTGACGTGCACCACCGCGGCGGGGCGGCGCGGCCGGCGCGGACAGGCGCAATACAGGGCGGAGGGGGGGGGGGGGGGCGCTGGGCGAAATTGTATTTGAGTAATTAACTGTAATTCTTAACAACTGCAACATAAGATTCGAGTCATTAACCATTAACTGTACTTTTCCCGCAGGTTCGTGTGTCTCGCCACTGACGGTGCGCCTTCCATGAAGGGTGGTGTAAGCGTTGGCTTAGTTGCGCGGCTAAAGGCTCATATGAAGAAGCTGGGTCTGCCAGGAAATTTTGTGCACGTGCACTGCATCGTACACCGGGAGGCTCTCTGTGCAGCGACTTTACCACTGGATCACGTCATGAGCGTTGTAACGAAAGCCGTCAACAAAGTCAGGGCGCATGGGCTCAACCATCGCCAGTTTAAGGCTCTTCTGGATGAGGTCGGTAGTGAGCACTCTGACATTCCCTTCTATAACAAAACAAGATGGTTGAGCAGAGCAAGTGTGCTAAAAGTGTTTTTTGACATACGAGATATTATTTCTAAGTTTCTCGAAGAAAAGAAGTTTCCAGTGCCTCAGCTCTCCGACCCCGAGTGGGTGGCCCAGCTTGCTTTTTTTACTGACCTTACGGCTCACTTAAACGAGCTCAACAAAAAACTGCAGGGAAAGGAGTACCTTGTCAGTGACTTGTTTAGAGAGGTGGAGGCGTTTGAAGGGCGTCTTGACCTTTTCCAGGCCCAGTTTTCACAGTGTAAGCTCACTCACTTCCCTTGCCTAGCCTCTTTGGGAGAGTTTGACTCCAGTACTTTGCAGTCATTTTCAAAAATTATTTGTAATTTAAAAAAAGAGTTCATGGACAATTTCAAAGAATTCCATGATATGGCTACAGAATTTGAAATATTTGTGACCCCTTTCTCCGCGTCTATCGCTTCAGCACCAGATGTTCTCCAATTAAACCTTATTGATTTGAGGTGTGATCGGCTTTTGCGAGAAAAATTCAATACTATGCCTTTGAAAGAGTTTTGGAGTAGTTTTGTTACAGCTGCTAGATTCCCTCACTTGCACGAGTTTGGTGCAAAAATGTTAGCTATGTTTGGTTCTACTTATATTTGTGAACAGTTTTTTTCCTTAATGAATTATGTGAAAAGTAAATATAGGTCCAAGCTGACAGATAAAAATCTTGCAGCTCAGTTGCGTGTGATGGCCCGTAATGGGATCCAAATTAATTTTGATGAGCTGGTTCTCGAGAAACGCTCTCAAGTGTCACCTGTCAAGTAAAATGTGTAATATTTTTTGATTATTATTACAAGTATAAGATACTTTCTACTGCCTAGTTTTTACATTTACCCTAATAACAACGCAACACTAATTTTAAATTCGAGACACGAGACACAAGACAATTAAATGTATATATATATATTGTACCCGAAGCCCCCCAGTTCAAACGTGGCGCGCACCCGCCCGCCCGGAAGCGTCACCGCTCGGCGCTCCGGCTCGGCCGCTCGGCTGGCGCGCTACGCTACGCTCCGCCTCTGACCTCTCCCCTCCCTCTCGCACACCCGGTGTGCGGCCCGCGCGCTCTCGCCAGTCTGAGACCCCTGCACTAGATACATACCAATAGTAGCATGTGCCCTTGCTGGAGTGCAAGGTTGCGGTGTGGAGAAAGCAGTTTCATCTGAAAGAAATTGTTTTGGAAATTAGTCCAACAGTCATAGAAGAACAAGCGAAGCAGGGGTAAAAATGTTTGCTCTGACTTCTGGATGACTCTGGAATTCTGAAATTCTTTGCCTTGATTTTAAAGTAAGACAGTCCATTGACAAGAGCAGCTTTCATAGACGATTCAAATTGAATGCATGTAGGATTCCTGTTTGAACCATTAGTCTGCCGAACAACACTGTGAAGATTCTCCACTGGATCAGACTTGAACCTTCCATAGCTCATTTCTTTGAACCCTAGAGATCTTAGAGTGTTCTACGGTCTCTGGAAGCTTTTAATATTTCCCGTCTATCCGTTAACACAGGGAGGCACACTTTGCTTTACTTTGATCTTTCCTTCTTTGTCTGTACTTTTTGTTTTTGAATTTCCGACCACGGGTAGCCTCTAGAGTGCGGTACTGTTGGGCAAAAGGCAAAATAGTTTATTTTCCTTATTCGAGCTTCGCAGCAAGGCGAAATAAGTGTCGAGCCTGGTTTACAGACCGTGTGAAGTGTCTGTTTAGCAGATGATACATTTTAGACAATTCAACATTTAACTACATTAAAGAAATGTGTCATCTTGCTTGTACTGTCGTGTTGAGTGAGTGGAGAGGCATGAGGCTGGTCAGAAGGTATATGCTGAAGAGTCGCTGCCGTCGCTCGGTCGTGGTCGCGTGGGTCGCGTGCCCCGGCGGCCCCAGCCAACAATACAAAGGCGCTCGCTTCGCGCCCCCTCCCACTCCCTCTACTCCCTCTCCCCATGGCTGGAGGCCTGTTGATTGTAGTCATGCACAGTATTTTATAAATAAAAATTTGAAAGAACATGGTAGAAAACAAATGTTAACGCACTATTCGAATGATCATTGCACAACGAACCTACAGTTCAAAAATCGTGTTGATCGGACACTTCTTTAGCCGAACTGCTCCTGTTCATGACGTCCTAGTTCTTCCACAAATCGAATGGCACTGGCTGCACTAGCGTCAGACGGGTGTTAAACCACTACCACGCGGATTATACTCCTCCCTCTAGCTCACACGACCACCCATTCAACTCGGCGAGGACCCCAACACTAATTTTTAAAAACTTTACCTTAACTATATTTTTACTCATTCTTTACCCGTTCTCGGGAAAACGTTATAAAAATGAAAAAGATGACATGTGTACACAGCTATGTAAGACTTCAAAACGGTCACTTCTAAACTAAATAAATATAACACCATAGAAATTTTCAGCTAGAATAAGATTTCAATATCATCTGCTTTTATTTCCAATCCTGATTGGAATTTTTTACTTTGTCAGCGTTCAATACCAGCAGACAGAACCGGCTAAAACGGCGACTTTTCACGAGACCCCGGAAAGCTTGCAGTGTTTGAGTCGTCTGAGTAGTGAATCTATTTCGCACCTGTGTGCTCGGAGTGAGGTTAGTGGAGTTGCACCCTGTTGGCCTTTAGTCCCCCCTTTCAGAGTGCTGAATGCCGGCTGCTGAGAATCAGGCGGAATTTTGGATCTCTGTGGTGTTTTCAGATATCGGATGTCATGTAGAACTGTGTGTCCCGGATTCCTGACATGACTCCAACTTTCAATACATACACACTAAACCCTGAAGCATTTTGTTGGGCATGAATATGCAGAATTTTAAACAACCAAAATTATGCACAATTTTAGTGCATCATTATGTGTAATTCTACATTACTATGTACAAATTGTACACACTCTCATGGTTGTTTAAAATCCTCCATGATTGTGCATAACAAAATGCATAAGGATTTAGTGTCTATGTTACCGGTAATGCCCGACGGCGGCAAACCTAAGATCGCCTAGGAAATGTTAACAGTGCCCGTTTCAGTTTAGGAAATGTTGAGATATTAATATCTACCTAACATTGCCCAGAAAAATTTCTGTCAAACTAAGATTGCCGAAATGCTGTCGGCAATCTTAGGTTGCCTGAACAACATTTCCTGAAATAAAATACAAAAAACGCAGGACGCAAGTACAGTTTCCACCTGTCAGCATTGGAGACACGGTAACGGTGCCAATTCCCAGCCCGGATCGCGCACGCGGGGACCCGCGCAACATTGTTGGAGTGGTGGTTGAAGTAACAGAAAGAGGGCTTTACAAAGTAGGAACAGCTAATGGAACATGTGAACAGCTGTTTCCCCGCAACGGTTTTCCTTTGGCAAAAGAAAAGTTTTTCTCATTGAACCAGGTGTCCGACAAATTAGTTTCCCTCAGAGGTCTTGCGTGTGCAGCAAGTCTTTCTGGTGGCCAGGGATTCACAAAGTGCAACTGCAAGACTGGCTGCAAACATGGAAAATGTACTTGCAGAGCAAAAGATTTGAAATGAAATTCAAAGTGCCACGGTTCCATATCCTGCACTAACAAATAATAATTTTTCCTATTGTTGAGTCTAATAAATTAATATTGTTCTAATGCTATGTTTCTATATTTTTAAATTTAAGTTTTCATATTTTAAAATTTGAAGCTTTTAAGTTTTCTTAAACAAGTGTGAAAAAATCTACTTTTAAACAATTTTTTTTATTTTTGGCTGATTGGCTGAACGATAGCGAAGCCTATTACTTCACTGATCGGATTTGGCTCCTGTCTGTCTGTTTGTCTGTTTGTTTGTCTGTTTGTCTGTCTGTACGCACGATAACTCGAGAACGAGTACAGATATCGAGCTGAAATTTTTACTGTAGCTTCTTGGCCTGAATACCTCGGACAAGTTCGAAAATGGGCATTCTAGCTCAAAAATTGACACCGTTAAAAATTAATTTACATTTTCGAAAAAAATAATTTTAAAAATAAATATTTTTTTACAGTGTCTTAAGGGGTAACTCGGCGAGTTGCGGCCCTCTGGGCGAAACTTTCGTCCGTTCGGCCGTATCTCTTACTGTTTAGCCGCTTCTGCGTGACTAAAGGAAGAAAATAAGTCCTAACTAGGTAGATGTACGCCAGACCACGTCTCGCGTAACAGGCTTCGCGATATCTCGCGAAACACTGTTACGCTGCGACGCGCCTGCGTACATCTACCTAGGCCTGCGGCGCTGTCAGTATGGATTAGGATGCCAGAAAAAATACGCTTGAGTAAAGAAACAGTGGGCGCGATTAAATTTCACTCGTGCAGACGGTTCCGGCGATATGCTAGTCTGAGATACGGCCAAACATACGAAATTTTCGCCCGGAGGGTCGCAACTCGCCAAGTTACCCCTTAGAACGCTGAAAAAAATTTCAATTAGGAATTTTTTTTTTGTTTTGAAAATGTGAATCTTTTTTTACAGTGTCAATTTTTGAGCTAGAATGCCCATTTTCGAACTCGACCGAGCTTTTGGGGCAAGGAAGCTACAGTAAAAATTTCAGCTCGATATCTCAACTCGTTCTCGAGTTATCGTGCTTACAGACAGACAGACAAACAAACAGACAGACAGACAGACAGGAGCCAAATCTGATCAGTGAAGTAATAGGCTTCGCTATCGCTCAGCCAAAGATGCATGTTGGGTGTCGTTTCCGAGGTATTTCGACGAGTTACGACCCTCTTGACGGAAATTCTGTCCGTTTGGCCGTATCTCGCACCGTTAAGCCGCTGCAGCGTCAAATTTTGACTAAAAGTCCTTAATATACGCTTAGAATTGTGTATTTTTCAGATTTTCGCTTATCACAGACTAGCATATCGCCGGAACCGTCTTCACGAGTGAAATTTACTTGCGCCTACTGTTTCGTTACTCAAAGCGTACTTTTTATGGCATCCTAACCCATACTGACAGCGCCGCAGGCCTAGGTAGATGTACGCAGGCGCGTCGCAGCGTAACAGTGTTTCGCGAGATATCGCGAAGCCTCTTACGCAAGACGTGGTCTGGCGTACATCTACCTAGTTTGTATTTTATTTCAGGAAATGTTGTTCAGGCAACCTAAGATTGCCGACGGCATTTCGGCAATCTTAGTTTGACAGAAATTTTTCTGGGCAATGTTAGGTGGATATTAATATTTCAACATTTCCTAAACTGAATCGGGCACTCTTAACATTTACATCATACATCATAATTCCATCTCCATTGTCAGTATTCCCAACTTTTGTGACACACAAGCTCAAATGCAGATCTCAACTCTACTATCTATGTTCCAAGTAGTGTTGCGTGCGTGCTGCAATGTTAAACTGTATGACATTATAGACTTTGATTTCCAAGATATTGTGAAATGGCTGCGAATCAGTCTTGTTTTCAGCATCTAGCTTATCTGGCAATATAATTCAATAATAACTAGGTAGATGTACGCTAGACCACGTCTCGCGTAACAGGCTTCGCGATATCTCGCAAAACACTGTTACGCTGCGACGCGCCTGCGTACATCTACCTAGGCCTGCGGCGCTGTCAGTACAGATTAGGATGCCATAAAAAAACGCTTCCAGTAACGAAACAGTAAGCGCCATTAAATTTCACTCGTGCAGACGGTTCCGGCGATATGCTAGTCTGTGATAAGCGAAAATCTGAGAAATACACGAAATTTCCGCCCACAGGGTCGCAACTCGTCGAAATACTTCGGAAATGACACCCAACATGCATTTTTAGGACTTTTCTTCCTTTAGTCACGCAGCAGCGGCTAAACGGTAAGAGATACGGCCAAACGGACGAAATTTTCGCCCAAGGGGTTGCAACTCGCCGAGTTACCCCTTAGGACACTGTAAGACAACTATTTATTTTTAAAATTATTTTTTCGAAAATGTAAATGAATTTTTAACGGTGTCAATTTTTGAGCTAGAATCGGCTAGAATGCCCATTTTCGAACTCGACCGAGCTTTTTGGGCAAAGAAGCTACAGTAAAAATTTCAACTCGATATCTCAACTCGTTCTCGAGTTATCGTGCGAACAGACAGACAGACAGACAGACAGACAGACAGACAGACAGACACACACACACAGACAGACAGACGGACAACGAACTTTTTTAGCACTCCAGTGGCGTAATAGGCTTCGCTTCGCTCAGCCAACCAGAGTAGTTCTCTGCTGTACTTGTACGGTGAGATTCTCCTGGGAACTACGGTAAACACAGTAGTCCAAAGGTGGTGAATTCCATCATTGGCTACGGTAGAATTTGGCCCTTAAATTAACAGTCTTCACCGTAGTATTTTCTCACAGTGTAAGCTCACGCTTACAAGTGTGTGCTTTGCAGGTTGACTGTTGCTAGCAGTCAACTTAACAGGCAGATTCCTGTATGTGTGCATGTGCACTGCAACTCAGCTGGTGAGACACATCACCAAATTTGGGCGTGATAGTTTTGTATCGCCTGAAAAAGGTGAGGCAGGTTTGTGTTGCCGAAAAAGAGGTGAGACAAATTACGGCGATACAACCCTGTATCGCCGCTTAATGGGCGATACATACCTGTCTTACCTCTTTTTCTGTGATACAAACCTGTCTCGCCTCTTTTTGGGTGTTGCAAAACCCACAACTCTTTTTGGGTGATACATACCTGTCTCGCCCCTCTACAGGTAAGATGTATCACCTTTTGATTTATACTGTGTGCTTGCAAGCACACACCTACATGTAGGTACTAAGCAGTACACACTTGAGTTTACAAAAAATATGAAGACTCGTAGCTGGAAATCACGGTTGCTTGCTTCCGTACCTGTTGACGTATGGTACGATCCGTGAACAATTTTCACTGCAAGAGCCCAACAAAACGAGAAAGAGAAAGCCCTATGCAGGATTTTGCACGGGATGGTCCCCCAGAGAAAAAAATACCTGATCCGGGACCTATGTTTGCTGATCGTACCCTTCTTAAGGCTGTTTTTTTTTACTGACGATGCCTACAGTGCAATTTTGTACCTGGCAATGACGCCAAGTTACTTGGTCTTACAACGGCAAGAGCTGCACGCTATACTCAGTTATTTCAGATTTTTCTCAGTTACTAAAAAAACAAAAAAAACAATAAGATTCATGTGATCTGAGTTGGAGTCAGTTACGTGAGCTGCTTAATTCGGTTACACTACATGGAGTCTACTCGGGTTTATCAATTTAGAGCTGACTACTGATCAGCTTTTAGCGCGCTAAACTCAGATAATTTGGCGTAATTGTGAGGTACTTTCAGTTAAAAGCTAGCTGAAATGAAGGCCCAGGACAGGTTCATTTCAGCTTTTATATAGGTCTGACCAGTTAACATTAGTCCCGGGTCAGGTATTTTTTCCCCAGGGTCTGTAGCTCGAAAGTGCGGAAAGGCCGGTATATCAGTTGACAGGGTAATCCCGTATATTTGTTAACCGGTGTAAACTGGCTAGAAAATTTCCACCCGTGCCATAAAACATCCTGTTGTAATTTTTAAGTAAGGAATCACTGTAAAAATTGGTTGTGGTCAAAATCCCATAAATGGGTCTGCAGTCACAGTGTAGGATTTTATTCTTACTCAAATGTGGAGGAAATATCCTACACACGGTAAAGCATATGGTCCAGACAAGAGTAGGACTTGTCTAGCAAAGGTGTACGCGGAAAATTAACACTGATACAGCAATACTAGAAAAGTTTTGTACTCTTACAGCAATTGTGCATTTTTAAATAGCGAATAGCGATAAATTATTTTTTGCCTCGCTGATAGTTCGCGATAGTTCACGATTCATCGCTCCCTTACTGTCTTTCGTACACTTTATTCGTACCAATCTTACCTTCACTACCGTTGATATTTCTTACTGGGCGGGGAGTTGCACCTCGGCGTCTACAATTCACACTTCAGCACCTTAAACTAAAGCGCACGCAGTTCATACGTCCGTTTCGAAACGCAGGCAGTTCAAACGCGTGAAGCAAAACTCACGCACTTCGCGTTGGAAACCCACGCAGTTCGTTGCCTGCCGATGCGCTGCCGATCGGGCCAGCGACCCGTCAAAACCCGCCTGGCTGCGCGGCGCGCGCGGTGATCTGCAACTACGTGTGTTTTGAACGTAGCGGACAACTGCGTGAGTTCTGAAACGCGCCGATGAGCTGCGTAACTTTCGAAGCGGGCGGATGAACTGCGTGCGTTTTAGTTAAGGGTGCCGACTTAACCCTTATGCATGATTTTTGTATCTTTATGCATAATCACTATAAATGGACAGTGGGTGGAAACGGCCTGGGTAGCGCATGAAGCCATGCTCCCCACCTCGATACAGGGGTTACGGACTTCTTCGAGATCATTAAAACTAGACCGGTGTTTGAAAACGCTTTGCACAGATCGAAAGAGCATGAAGTTTGGGTTTGCTTAGACCAATCGTCCCTCCTGAAACTTCCCACAATAACGATTGTGTTTAAACCGAAAAATACTAAAATTGAACAATTCAGGAAGTAGGTTGACGGCGCTATCTTGCTGTAAACATTTCCTTTCTTGTTTAGAGTTCAATTGGAAGTTTCGGACTGGCCTATGAGTCTACGCAACCCTAAATTTAATGCTCTTTCGATCTGTGGAAAGGGTTTTGCAAACAATGGCTTCGTTTCCATAATCACGAAGAAGTCCGTAACCCCTGCAGGAGTGGGGAGCATGGCTTCACGCGCTCTCTAGGCCGTTGCCGCCCCTTGAAATGGAGAAGTCAGCATTCTCGCTCTCAGGAGAGCGATATTATTGACCCACGTTTTATTACTCCTGCAGACCGATATAAATTGACATCACTCCTTTTGAGTCGTTTCATTGGCATGAAGCGTAACCGAGATGACTCAAAACGAGCAATATAAATCAATCTCGCTCTGAGTGACCTCATCACGGAGGAGTCATAAGCCCACGCCAGCGCACATCACTCTAAATTAGCGATATAGAATTTACTCACTCTTTTTGGTCAGAGTGAATGGTCAGAAAGTATGTCACTCAATTGCAGTCAAGAACATGACAAATTTACAGTGATTTCATACAACCATACTAATGCAAAAAAATTTATGCATAAATATACACATTTTTTGATAACTATGCAGCACAAATTTGTGCTTAAGGGACAGAGTTAAGCATACACTGTTAAAATATGTCGTTTTAAAACAACATTTGAAATTCACGCTTCAAACAAAGTATTCTTTTTAAACGACATTTCACAAGTTCAGTATTTGGCTAAAACTCGGATATTTATATGTTAGCATGGGCTGGAATCAGTTGAAACATCAATTTAAAGTCGAAATACAACAAATTGAGGCTAAAAGTTGGTCCGTTCTGCTTGTAACAAAGTATTTTTTGAATATTTTAAGAATTTCAGAACTAGCGCAATCTTCGTTTTAAAACGATGTGCTTTGTTTGAAAAAGTAATCAATCAATCTTCGTTTTCAAACGACCGAAATTTTTAGAGTGTAGTAATGCAGAAAAAATGTCCACAGTTGTGGTTGCTTACAATCCTGCAAGGTTTATGCACAACAAAGTGCATGAGTGTTAAGTGTGCTCACTGTTATTCAATTCCTGTGACATCACATTCTTTTCACTGTGAAAACTGTCACATTCGTTTCGATGTAAGTGTCACATTCCGTTGAATGTGACTGCCGAATTTACGGCGCTTTGCCCTGTCGATTCACATTACAACAAATGTGACATCATATTATAACGAATGTGACAGCTTTTACAGTTAAACGAATGTGACGTCACAGGAATTGAATAACAGTGCTCTTTCGAGAGACTCGCACTGCCGGGTGTCGGGTGCCTTCTTGGAGTATCGGCGAGGCTGGTGGCAGCCTCGGGCCCCCTCCTGTGGAAAATCCGACCAAATGATTTGACTCTTGGATGTGTAGCAAATGCATCAAAGGTGTGGAATTTTTGTAAGCACCGGTTTTGGAGTATAGCACAAAAAATAATGCCAGAGTATCAACCAGGATCCGGACGGCCATCTGCTCCAAAACATGCGGCTGCAGTCCGCCATGCTGAAAGTGACTCTAGCTCTGGACTTAGCCGTCACCGATCTTCTTCCTCATGTCCTTATGGCTACCGTCTTAATGCCCCTCATCGCAACAATCCAGGTACTTTTGCAATGGTGAAATTCTGTAGGAATCGTGAAACAGTTATAATGTTCATTATTGTGTTCCAAACAGCAAACAGAATGTATTTACAATAAACAATAAACAATGTCAACATTTTGTTACAGATTGTGGCCAGCGGGGGACGGTCTCTGGACATCCTGTCTCTCGGCGCAGGACTGCCAATCGTGATGGTTTTCATTCCGCTCTACGAGGCTGGAGATAACTTCACTGTCTCCCGCCGCTCAGTTACTGAGTTGGCGGGTCGCGGACCTTGGCTTGAGTATAACCCACAGCAACGCCTACTGGTCATGGCAGCAATGCGCAGTGCTGGTGGCATAGGCGCGCTTCCGAGGTACACTTTAGATAATACCGACAGTAGTCTAAACCCTAAAAGGCATCATCGCTCTGCAAAATAATTTTAGGTGTTTCAGGAATATTTTCTATAAGAAAAGTCGTGGCGTTACAATATCAAATTTTAAGACAAAACAATTGAATTAATACTTGCTATCGACTTGTCATACTTAAACGAACACCAATAGTTTTTCTTACAATACCAATCGTTAATTTACGAGACCATTTGTAGACCACAGATAATGAGAAATGTTGTAGCTTTACGGAGATATTTTTACTGTGATTGTACTCGAAACAAGCAGGCCCACTCTACCGCCAAACGGCTGTACGCAGCCCTAAAGACGACCGAAATTACTTATAACACTATGCTTAATGTTGTGCAATGGGTTTTGCGTAATTTTGCTACCCCATGAACAGAAATTTCGGATTAGTAATCGCTTTGAAAACACGGCTCTTCAACTATAGAACCTTTTAGAACTCACCATTTTCGGTCGAACCACGGCGATCCACGATTCTGACCTTCAAAGTTTACCGGCCTAGCCCGGGATGCACCCCATGAACCAAAAATTCGGACATTGTACTAAATTAGTAACCGCTTCGAAACCACGTACGGAATTAGTAACCGCTTCGAGAACACCACGGAATTAGTAACCGCTTTGACTCTTTAACTCCTAAACCAGCAGCGCGTTTTCAAAGCAGAAGGAAGGCATGTAGTCTCGGTGGTTCACAGTTACAAACTTTGACTGTTCCTGAAAGGAATTCCCGCACCGGCCGAAGGCCCGATAACTTAAAAGCCAAGAAGACGCTTTGAGACTTTTGGGTCGGGCCGAAAGCTCCACTGAACGCCACCGGCAGGCCAAGCAGGCACGCCCCCTGCCGAACGGACTTGCCAGCGTAGCAAAGCGGAGCTGGCAACGACGTTTGGCGGTAGGGCGGGCCTGCTTGTTTGAGTGGGAGTAGGGTATTTCACTGAATCACTCCGACGAAAGTTGGAAGTAAAATAGAAGCACGAACAACAAACCAAGCAGCTAAACACGAACCGACGAGGTATGACAAACGCACCTGGTTTCATTGATAACGCCCTATGAACGACGGAAAGCCACATAAATTTTTCATTCAACGATGAATTGTAATCATCTGCTGGTTCTGTTTGTGTGCTTTCATTTTACTTCTTACTTCCAGCCCTCGGATTTAGAAGAATACCTATAAAGACATCTTATTCCCGAAGAAGTCATTGAAGAGAACAAAAGCCTTCGAGAAATGTTACAAATAGTTTTGGTTTTTGCAGGTGTCGAGGATTTGGATACATTGACAGGCGAGCATGCCTTCATGCACTGAAATCGTGGTTTAGTTTTCTTCAGATGCTTCTCAATCTCCAAAGCCTAGCCTAATGTCTACCGACAGAAAATTCAGTTTTCGCTTGTAATTTAGAAATTGTTTTTATTTAGATGGGTGGACCTGATCATCATGGTGTGTCGACAACAGTTCAGAGTGCAAACGTTGGAAGCAATGTTGACGATAGTCAAGCTGACTATCATACCTTTTAAAATATTATTTTGCATTTTGCTGAGGTGCAAAATTGCACACGCATATCTTTCCTTATTTACCTTTGTTTACATTTTTTTGGCGGCTCTCTTGCGCGAAAAAGGGGCTTCTCGAGTACATCACTGGACATAAACTGGTGCCGCTCTACAACTTTGACGCTAAAAGGCATGACGTTGTTTAAAAACAGCATTCAGCTAAATTGGCTCTAGAAAAAGCCAATCGCTTTCCCATTGCGTCCTACGCCAAGATTATTATCTATTGAAGTTGTTACCCAATCGATGGACCTCTCTGACGCACACAGTCGTTAAAATAGTGCTTTAAAAATAAGCTATATCAATTATCATTGCGCTTTTATAAACGTTCTTAAATTCCGAAGGGGTTTTTGCAAAATTGGATGGTTTCTATGGACTGAAACTTAATGGAAAGGGTTTGTTTGACGTAATCCGATGCCTATTCTTCGGTGCAATGAACAGGGAATGGTCCATAAATATGACCCGTAAGCGAGCCAGAGCCTTAAATGTTGGGAGGTTAGAAAATCCAAACAACCTACCTTTTACACTCATTAACGAGATTTGATTGAAGGTTGATCACCATAGGCAGCTCAACGAATTCACAGACACTCGAGAAAAAGTCCTATCTTTACTGTAAACGCTGTGGCTACTTTAAGTGCCAAATTTTGGCATTCGTTTTTGAACGCCAAATTTTGGCGTACTTCAAAAGGAATGCCGATTTTTGGCCTTTTTAACGCCAAGAACTGGCGTTCCTTCAAAGAACGCCAATTTTCGGCCTCCTTAACGCCAAAAATAAGCGTTCTTTAAAGGAACGCCAATTTTTGGCGTTAAAAAGGTCAAACATCGGCATCGTTTTAGAAGGACGCCAAAATTTGGCGTTCAAAAAGGACGCCAATATTTTGGCATCAAAAGTTGCCACAGCGTTTACAGTGTTCTTCAAATGCCGCTTAATCTTACTTCTCTAAAACTCAAACAGAGAACGAGGCGGACAACCCACGTACAACCAAAACAGCACAACATGGCCAACCTTCCTACACAAACAATGAACAAAATTAACTTTATCAAAAGGCTTTTATGATTCGACGGGATTTTGAAATTGTTTTGAATAACATTTATAAAGAGTTACATATTTGAATCTCTGAAGTACTCCGACTAATAAAGTAAAATACTTAACATGAATCAATATTTTGGTTTGGTAATCTGCACGAACTTTGAAAGGAGCCAAATTGAAATTAGTCTGAGATCTACCCCACACAACCAAATTCGTGAAGAAATCGAAACGCAATTGAATAATAGTAATTATTGATGTTTTCCTTTACACAGTGTTCAAAAGTACTCACTCTTTCATGTAATACATTGAAATGAATTACGTACGCATCGATTTAGATTTTATTCCTAGTGCAAAGAGAGGTCAAAGTATACTTTTTTTAAATCGGCCGATTAGGTGTCGGTGCACTTAAGAGACCAGCCGAAACAGTCGACCGTTAAAAGGAACAATTGAATCAGCTGTATGTTAAAGGCCAGTACAAGCTGAGCTCCAGAACTGTGTTTCCGCTCCGCGAAGATTACCGTGTTCAATACGAGGAAAAGGAACATTTTGGTTGATATTCTTGAGGAGGAGTTAAATGTAGAGTTCCCTCAACAGCCCAACCTGCAATAGCTGAAGTGCAGTTTATTGAAATTGTCTGAAGAGGACTTTTACAAAGGGCTTGCTAGACAGATGCCAATGTTGAGCTGCTTCAATCACACGTTCAACAAATGGACCCAGCTGCATGCCAATCAGCCAATCAAAGATGGCATGTCCATGAAAGTGACGCTCAAACAACCAGTAGCAGTGCCACACGATGATAAAAAGCAGGTAGGTCCAGCTGGTTGTCTGAACGCGGGCAACAAGCATATTTTGCCGTCATTCCGCCATATTGGTCCGCCATGGGGGTGACGTGGGGAGTACCAAGCAGAGATTGCAACGTATTCACATATTTAACGCTACTTCCACGATCAAAGAGAGCTATCTAAAATTGCACATTAAAGCGGACTTTAAAGGCCAAAATTTTGGCTGATTTAGTCATATGAGTTCGCTTTGTGCTGGCCTTGCTTGCTAATACTCGATTGTAAGGAAGAAGTGGTTCAGTTATAAACTTTTAAACAGAAGAATTCGAAACTTCAAATGTGTGGGCTTTGACAGTAGAAATAAGCCAGCTTTTGTCAGTGAGAAAGGTGAGAGACTAGGAGGTCATGCTATACAGAACTGGATGATGCTGAGGTTGTTCTATTTTTTGATTGGTGATAAAATTCAAGACCTAAATGATGAAGGGTGGATTTTATAAATCCAACTTAAAGAGATGTGTGAATTTTTTTGTGCTCCTTCATTTAGAAAGTCAGTCCTTCCATACGTTAAGGATGTTTTAATTCCTTCCTATTTTGAAAGAAGAAGTTCAGTTTTATGTGAAGAAATCTTTCCACTGAAGCTAAAGCATCATTTTATGGCACATTACCCCGAACTTATGCTTAAATATGGACCTAATATCCATTTATGGACCATGCCATACGAGCAAAAGCACGAGTTTTTCAAAGAACTTATGAGGAAGACAAAGAATTTCATCAACCCAAAAAAAAACCTGTGCAGTCAGACAGCAGATGAAATTGTGTTATGACACATCAAACAAATTCTTTGAGCAAGGGTTCTTCGAGGCAAAGTCAAAGAGACTCTCCCCAAGCTCATTCATAGGAGAGCTTGCCCATTTCATTTCTAATTTGAACTGGCAAAATTACTTGGATTCTGAAAGTGTCTCTTCAGATGGCATTACTTACAAGAAAGGTGACACAGTAATACTATGTGCTAGTGGAAATGCTCTTGATGTTGGGATAATTTAAGTATTACCATCCAAATAAAATGTCTTCACATTAATAATTGAGAAGCGCTCTGCGCGCACCTATCCAGAGCCACAGATAACGCTTGTGAAGTTCCAGGGAGATGTAAACTTAAGAATGTTAAAGGCGACCACCAGACGTATGTGTGTGAGATATGCATGATGTGGTACCACTTAAAGTGTATTGCAGATTTATACCATCTGACACCGAACCCTATCCTTGCCTTTTCCATGTGCAGCAGAATAATTAAAAATTTAAGAAACCAATGTTTATAGCCTTTACATATTCACAGTGAATGTACTAACTATGGTCCTTTAGATTCCATTAGTGCATACAAGTACGAAAATTATTTCGGTGTCATCAAACGATACCTGCGTTCCACATATTTGCCACTCCAACAGTTGTTTAATAGAGACCATGAGAGAAATGGGAGACTAATAAGAAATAAGAAATCTGTTCCTGAAGATGAAATTAACCTTTCTGGCCTTCACAATGACTGGGATGAACAAGATGATCAGTTCGGTAAACTTGAAGTTAAAGATTTCTTCCTTGCCCGTGATCAGCCCAATAACTGTTTCCTTACTACTGAGGGTCACATTTTGATTCTTGTGAACATAATTAACTCACAGAATAATGGAGTGATATTGGTTGGACACCGGTTCACTGTGCTAGAGAGCTTTTTTCTGGAGCCTGTAGACTCTAGAGATCTGAAAATTTTCAAAGTTTCTCGTTTGGAAGACAGGACACACCAATGCCCATTGAGTGCTGTTTCAAAAAAGTGCTGTCTCTTCCCTCTAGACCATGGTTTCTTTGTGTGTGCCTCTTCTGCACATTTAGATTTTTGTAGGCCCTCTTTACCACCAATTCTGTGCCTACTACTTTATGTTTTATTTTTTCTTATTTTGTTCTCTGTTGCAGTTTTCTGTAGTTGAAAGTCCAACTGGTGGATTAGAGGTGGTGTCATCCAAATAGCTAAATAAGGGCCTTAACTGTATGAAGTATCCTGTCAATGTCAAAGGAAATGCTTTGGTTTTGCTTCTGAACAGTGTGGCCAGAAACTCCCGAGCTCAACCCGCCGATAGAGGGCGCTGATCCCGCCCAATCCCGCCGAACGTCCCAAACCGCCCAATTCGCGGGAAATTTTCAAAATCAGCAGGGTGTTTTCTTCGCGCGTGGGCGAAAGGACGCGTTTTTTCAAGAAATAACGAAAGTTCACAAAAGAAAATGTTTCTAATAAAGAACAAATATTTTCGCAGGACAGTCATTCATTAAATTATTATGACTAGTGAGTCTGAGTCTGAGCTCTAAGAGCAGAAAACAAGCGAACAACAAAATACTACTAGCGCTGTCATGTGGGCATGTGCTTTGAAAAAGGATTCCACATTCTAAGTAATATATTATCATACATTTGCAATACGTTTCAGAGCAAAACTGAAAAATAAAAATATTTTTAATAAAACTTTATTTTTAAATGCAGCGAGGACGGATCTTTTGAACGCGTAGCTATCATTTTTGCCCTTTTTCGCCCCGAAAACCCAAACCGCCCAATTCGCGGGAAACCGCCCAATCAATATTTTACCCGTATTTTGCCTTCCTAAACCGCCCAATTTACGGGAAACCGCCCAATCTGGCAAGACTGCTTCTGAAAACTTTGGCTACTCCCAAACCAGATTGGGATGAAAAACCGATAACATTTCATTACAGCTATGGAATATCTTTTTAATTAGGGGATAACAGTTTTCTAGCTGGGCAGGGTCATCAGACTTACTTATGCATTAATTTAATACCATTATACAGATTCATCGTACTCAGTGGCATCAAAAGCTATGAAAAAATTGGAAAGAGACGGAAAAATTGGTTCAAATGTAGACACTGATTGGCTGAGCGACAGCGAAGCCTATTACGCCACTGGAGTGCTGAAAAAGTTCTATGTCCGTCTGTGTGTGTCAGTGTGTGTCTGTTCGCGCGATAACTTGAGAGCAAGTTGAGATATCGAGTTGAAATTTTTAAAGTAGCTTCTTGGCCCCAAAAGCTCAGTCGAGTTCGAAAATGGGCACTCTAGCTCAAAAATTGACACTGTAAACAAATGGCTTACACTTTCAAAAAAAAAAAAATCAAAACTGAATATTTTTACAGTGTCCTAAGTGGTAACTCGACGAGTTGCGACTCTTCGGAAGAAAATTTCATCCGTTTGCCCGCATCTCTTACCGTTTAGCCGCCACAGCGTGACTTAAAGGCGAAAGGTCCTCAAAATGCATGTTTGGTGTCGTTTTCGGGAGTCGCTAATATGCGCGTAGAGTGGCGCCCACTGTTTTGTTATTTGAAGCGTATTTGAACCAGTCAGCAGGGGCAGAACTGAAAAGTTCTAACATCTATCGACATTGCCGAATAGGGTATTTCGGGTAAGCGGCGCACCGGAAACGAGACTGTCTGTACCGTAGTCGCTTCCTTCCCCGCCGCTGGTGCGGGGTGAAGTGGGGGAGGCGAGCGGAGCGGCGCGGAGCATACTGCGCATGCGCAGTTTACAGGCAGAGGTGGATCTGGCGACCGCTTCCCAGTTCTGCTTCCGCCTCATGGCTTGTCCGAAATACCCTATTCACTCGTCCCGTGCATAGTCAGAACGGTCTTTTCCAGCGCAATTCAGTGGCGTTACCAGTGTTGACGACAAGAGTTTCGGTAATTTTCGATAGTATAGCATCTCAATGGACCATTCCGGTGCAACAACACGAGAGAACGGAAAGATAAAGCTAGGGTGGGTATGAGGAAGACGATGCGGCGTCAGTTTCACCGTCGTATTTAGGGGTTTCATGCGACTTATGTGATGTTTAAAAATGACTTAACATCTCAAGTGTTCATTTTAAGTCAAAAGCGCCTAGGGAAATGTGGTTTCTCTTAAAAACTAGGTAGATGTACGCCAGACCACGTCTCGCGTAACAGGCTTCGCGATGTTTCGCGAAACACTGTTACGCTGCGACGCGCCTGCGTACATCTACCTAGGCCTGCGGCGCTTTCTGTAAAAATTAGGATGCCGTAATTTCGAAAATTATTTGAACCCTTGTCGTCAAATCGGGGAAGGCCATTAAATTGCACTCGAAGGGACCGTTCTGACGATGTACGGTAAAGGGTAGTTTGGGATTGTCAGAACTTTTGAGATATGCCCTTGCTGACTTGTTCAAATACGATTCGAGAAAGAAACCAGAGGGCACCATTGAACTGCACTCGTGCAGACGGTTCCGGCGATATGCCGGTCTGATGGGCGCAAATCTGATTAATACACCATTTACGGGCATATTGGCGACTTGTGGTCCAAATTCAACGCTGTAACAGCAAAACGGTAAGAGATGCGGCCAAACGGACGAAATTTCCGTCCAGAGGACCTTAACTCGTCAAAAAACCCTGGAAACGACACCCAACATGCAACTTGAGGACTTTTCGCCATTGAGTCACGCTGTTGCGGCAAAACGGTAGGAGATACGGCCAAACGGACGAAATTTCCGCCCAAAGAGCGGCAACTCTCCGAGTTACCCCATAGAACACAGTAAAAAAATATTTAATTAAAAAATTATTTTTTTCGAAAATGTAAATTAATTTTTAACGGTGTCAATTTTTGAGCTAGAATGCCCATTTACGAACTCGTTCGAGGTATTTATGTTAAGGAGCTACTGTAAAAAATTCAGGTGGATATCTCAACCCGTTCTCGAGTTGTCGTGCGTACAGACAGACAAACAGACAGACAGGATCCAGATCCGATCAGTGAAGTAATAGGCTTCGCTATCGCTCAGCCAACTATCGCTCAGCCAACTATCGCTCAGCCAATTACTTTTCGAGCCTGATTTTACGTTGTATTCATTCCACTGATCCTTGTAAGTTGACTAAAACGTTTTTCACATTGGACATTATTCTGAAAGTCTTGTACACGAATAAGAAATTTATCCTTCTGTTGAAATAGGTTAAAAAGATTACATTTGAAATGAATTTGATCCATATTTAATTTTTTCACTTTTGGTGTGAGTGGGCAGTTACAAGTTTACTCAGACGGAACTTGTCATGTTGTATCTTGACTATGGAAGTCCAAGACAGAAGACAGTTTTATTGAATTCCCACTTGCAAATTCTTTTGAAAATTTATTCAAGTAAAGGTATTCCAACAAGAAAATTTTATTTTGGTCATTAAAGTGCAGGTATTCCAACAAGAAAATTTTATTTTGGTCAAACATCTTCAGTTTTTGGCCGAGCGTTAGCTAAGCCTATTACGCCAATTGAGTGCTAGAAAAGTGTAATGTTTGTCTGTGTGTCTGTCTGTCCGCACGATGACTCGAGAACGAGTTCAGATATGGAATTGAAATTCTTACTGCACCTTCTTTGCGAAAAAAGCTCGCCCGAGTTCGAAAATGGCACACTGGCTCAAAAATTTATACTGATGAAAAATCAGTTAAATTTTCAAATAATAAATAATGAAAACAAAATATTTTTTTCAGTGTCCTAAGGGGTAACTCGGCAAGTAGCGATCTTGAGAAAGAAAATTTCGTCCGTTTGGCCATAGCTCTTACCGATTAGTTGCTACAGCGTTGAATTTGGACAAGAAGTCGCCAATATGCCCGTAAATGGTGTATTAATCAGATTTTCCCCCATCAGACCGGCATATCGCCGGACCCGTCTGCACGAGTACAATTCAATGGTGCGCATTTTTTGTTTCTTGTATCGTATTTGAACAAGTCAGCAAGGGCACAACTCAAAAGTTCTGACATCTATCGACAATCCCAAACTACCCTTTCCCGTACATCGTCAGAACGGTCCTATCCAGGGCTCCGTAACTTATTATTTAAGCTCCTTAAAAGTTATCTTAAGCGTTAGAGTTACAACTTGTAACTTTTATTCTGGCTCTTTCAAAATAAGTTATTGGCGCGGATGGTGCAAATCACATGTACATCGTTCCTGAATAATTTGGGACACATTCCAAATTCTAAAACTTTAACTTTTATCTGAACATGTCTTTTGTTACGTTAGGTAACTAACATTCGTTCGTGTTATGATAAGTTACGGAGCCCTGGTCCTATCGAGTGCAATTCAATGGCCTTCCACGATTCGACGTCAAGGGTTCGAATAATTTTCGACATTATGGCATCCTAATATATAGAGAAAGCGCCGCAGGCCTAGGTCAGCGGTTCCCAACCAGGGGGTCGCGACCCCATTTGGGGTCGCGAAATTATTATTATTAATATTATTTTTTTGTTTTTTTTTTTGGGGGGGGGGGGGGCGCAGTGAGGTGCGTGGGATCGCCTGGAGTCGCCTGGGGTCGCCTGGGCTGCCCAGACTGGGATCGGCCAGATGGCCTCCAACTCGGCCGAGGGGACACCACCCGGGCCGACAATACGGGAAAACCAAGTTTGTGCAGCTGGTAGCTTACCTGGCTGACGTATTCGAAAAACTCAACGAACTCAACATTTCAATGCAGGGAAGAAACATCAATATTTTGTCACTGAGTGACAAAATAAATGGTCTCCAGGGGAAGCTAAATATTTGGAGAAGAAAGGCATCACATAACATGTTTGACATGTTTCCAACAATCCACGAGCTGCTCGAAGACAACGCGGACAATTTACTCTTAAAAGAACAAATAACGACACATCTCGACGGCCTCTCCAGCAGACTTGAAGACTGGTTCGGAGACCTGCCCGGGGAAGAGCTGGACTGGGTCAGGAACCCGATAAGAGTCGAAGAGTGGGACATGCCGCTGAAGCACCTCGAGGACCTGAGTGACCTGCAGGCTGATCGAACATCTATGCAGCAATTTAACAACACTCCCCCAGACAAATTTTGGCTTTCCCTCTTACCGGACGATTCGAGTGCTGCTCCCATTTTCTACCACGTACCTGGCAGAAGCAACTTTTTCGGACTTGACGTACATGAAAAACAGACACAGGACGAAACTTAACGTGCGAAATGAACTGCGAGTTGCCGCGACACGACACACAACAGCGCGGATAAGCAAACTTCTTGAACGCGTGCAGGCGTAAGGCAGCCACTGAAGTAAAGTGATTGAAAAAAAATAAAAAAAAATTGAGGTGATTCAGATTTGAGGGGGGTAGGGGCACTGCAAGGTTCTACAGTAGGTTGTGTCATTAGGGGTATCGTGCTCTGATTGGGTGACAGCCCTAATAGAAAACGAAGGTCCTCCAGAGTCCCAGTTTTGAAATCCCTCTGTAGGTCCTATGCCAAGTCCCTCCAGAGTACCAAAAGGGGGCAAAACAGGACTTAGGGATTTGGGAGAACCCCGGCCTTTTGAAGTCCCCCGGAAGTCCCTCCGATGCTACGCTCGAGACTCTACTGCAAGACCTCACAGCGCACCTTTTTGTCTCAAACTACTTTCAATATGTGCCCATGTGCCTATATATACTCATATACTGTACATACGGCCCCTCTGATGTCGTCTGACGCATTTAAAATGATCTAGGAAGCCTTCTTCTCTATGTTCTGTAAACGGCGCCAAAAGATGAATCCGAGACGAAAGGGACTCCGGAGGGATTTCAAGAAAATGGAACTTCGGAGGGATTTCAAAACGAGCGAAATCCCGTCTCAGTCCCTCAGATATCTGAGGGACAACTTTGGAACATACTAGGGACAAAGTAGGACCTTCGTTTTCTATTAGGGAGATCGTGACGTCACCGTCAGTTCGCTCGCGCTAAATTTGAAAATGGCTGGAAACTACATTTTATTTCACCAGTAATTAGGGGAACGAACTATTTAAATATACCATTAGGGAAGCTTGTACAAGGTGTGGGAATATTTTGATTGACGATTCTCAACTGGATCGTTTATTTGCGTCCTGATGAGGAACGGATAAAAGTTAACCAAACCTCTCATCCAACATGGCCGCCATTCTCGCCCCAGCGGCCGGCAGTAGGGCTGGGCGGTATAACCATGGGGCAGCAACTCACTAGGCTGGAGGTGGTTCCGAGGACGGTCGTCAGCGTCTGAGCAAAGATGGCGCTGCTGCGACAACTTTTCCAGCTTTGGCAATTAATTTAATTTTAAGTCGTTTAAGTCGTATTAAACGTCTATGTCTATCGTGAGCTTTGAAATCCGTAGAATTCAGATCTGTCCTTGCTTTTGATCGATTTCCTAGCATTTCTGAGATGTAAGTGGATTAAAATGACCCTGCACACGGCTGTCTCCCGTCGCAGCTCACTGTAAACGTTAATGTGAAGAAAGTACTGCGCTCCCGGGATCGCCGCGTCGTTTGTTTAGTAGATAATTGTCTTCTGCTTGGTATAGGCTACTTATTCTTTCAAATTATAAACAGAAACACTTTTTAGCAGATGATACATTCTAGCTAACTTCAATGACAATTACTTAACGTAAGATAATGTATCAGCTAGCTTGTACTCTCATAAAGCGAGTGGTGAGTGACGCAGAATAATATAGAGGGGGGATTGTGTCGCCTCGCCTCGCCCGCTCGCGCGACAATGCCTTGCAGTTGCCGCTGCCGCAACGGCCGATCAACAATGCTCGCTCGGACCTTTGGACGCTTGGGATTAAGCGACCCGTGCCCCGTCCCCTAATCCCCTAATAGCTTTAAAATGAAAACAAACCTTACATATTATTTTAATTTTTATTATCGTCCGAACTACCCTCCAGCTTCGACACTCTAGATACAATGAAATTAAATATGCCAATCAACGTAAATGAAAAAAAAAACAAAAAACGTAGCTACAAAATGTATCATCTGCTTTCAATTCCAATCTGGATTGAATTTTTTTTAACCGAAAAACTATCACACACACTGACCGCCTTATTTTTCATACCGGGTCGGCTTCGCCGCTCATTCAAATGTGTGTGATAGTTTTTCGGCCGCAACTCGTCGAGTTACCCCTTAGGACACTGTATAATATTTATTTTAAAGATAATTTTTTTCGAAAATCTAAATTAATTTTAAACGGTGTCAATTTTTGAGCTAGAATGCCCTTTTACGAACTCGTCCGAGCTATTTATGTAAAGAAGCTACTGTAAAAATCTCAGGTGGATATCTCAACTCGTTCTCGAGTTATCGTGCGTACAGACAGACAGACAGGAGCTAAATCCGATCGGTGAAGTAATAGGTTTCGCTATCGCTGAGCCAATGAATGTACTTGCGCACAACTGTACGGCGACTTACTCCCACTTGGTTGAAGGTGTGAAGGGCATTTGCCAACTGGTTTTCAGAAGCCGCTTTGGCCTTTTGAAACTTAGTATTGCTGAACTTCTCCACAGCACTTACATATACTTCCGGTGTTGAATTTAAAGCGTTTACCATACTAGGTAGATGTACGCCAGACCACGTCTCGCGTAACAGACTTCGCGATATCTCGCGAAACATTGTTACGCTGCGACGCGCCCGCGTACATCTACCTCGGCCTGCGGCGCTGTCAGTATGGATAAGGATGCCATAAAAAAAAACTCTTCGAGTAACGAAACAGTAAGCGCCATTAAATTTCACTCGTGCAGACGGTTCCGGCGATAGGCTAGTCTGTGATAAGCGAAAATCTGAGAAATACACAACTCTACGCGTTAATTAAGGACTTTTTGTCCAAATTTGACGCTGCAGCGGCTAAACGGTGCGAGATACGGCCAAACGGACGAAATTTCCGTCCATAGGGTCGCAACTCGTTGAAATGCCCCGGAAACGACACCCAGCATGCATTTTCAGGACTATTCGCCCATAGAACATGCTGTAGCGGCTAAACGGTACGAGATACGGCCAAACAGACGAAAGTTTCGTCCAGAGGGCCGAAACTCGCCGAGTTACCCCTTAGGACACTGTAAAATAAATATTTCTTTTCAATTCATTTTTTTTGAAAATGTTAATTATTTCTGAGCAGTGTCAAATTTTGAGCTATATTGCTCCTTTTGTAACTCGACCGAGCCTTTTGAGCAAGGAAGCTACAGTAAAAATTTCAACTCGATATCTTAACCCTTACTCGAGTTATCGTGCGCACAGACAGACAAACAGACACACAGACACACACACACACAGACAAACATTGAACTTTTTTAACACTCAAGTGGCGTAATAGGCTTCGCTATCGCTCAGCCAATAAGAATTGATAGCTTCCCATTTCTGAAGGGCAGCTGATAGTTCTTCGTTTTCAAAGGGTACAATGGCATTTACTACTAGGTAGATGTACGCCAGACCACGTCTCGCGTAACAGGCTTCGCGATATTTCGCGAAACACTGTTACGCTGCGACGCGCCTGCGTGCATCTACCTAGGCCTGCGGCGCTTTCTGTATAAATTAGGATGCCATCAAGTCGAAAAATATTTGAACGCTTGTCGTCAGATCGGGGAACGCCATTGAATTGCACTCGAAGGGACGGTTCTGACGATGTACGGGAAAGGGTTGTTTGGGATTGTCAGAACTTTTGAATTATGCCCTTGCTGACTTGTTCAAATTCGATTCGAGGAACAAAACCGAAAGCACCATCGATTTGCGCTCGTGCAGACGGTTCCGGCGATATGGGTCATTCTCACAATTGTGTCAAATTTGGAAACGCGTTTTGGGATGTGAAAATGCGGTCACGAGGAGTACAGAGCGAGGTAACGATGATGACAGTGCGCCCACCCAGGGCTGCCACTGCAACAAACAGTGAAGCGAGTAACGGGGAGGACCACCCTTCTAGGAGGGTCACGGGGAGGACACGACCCCCAGGGCGGTCACGGGGAGGACCTTCCCTCCTAGAAAGGTAACGGGGAGGACACTACGCCCACGGCGGTCACGGGGAGGACCTCATCTCCTAGGGGAGTAACGGGGAGGACACGAGGCCCAGGGTGGTCACGGGGAGGACCCCTGCTCCTACAAGGGTCACGGGGAGGACACGAGGCCCAGGGCGGTCACGGGGAGGACATGCCCTCTTAGCTGGGTAACGGGGAGGACACGATGCCTCGGGCGGTCACGAGGAGGACCTCCGCTCCGAGGAGGGTAACGAGGAGGACACTACGCCCAGGGCGGTCACGGGGAGGACCTCCGCTCCGAGGAGGAAGGGGTGATTTGGGAGGACACGACGCCTGGGGCTGTCACGCGGGAGGACCTTCCTGACCAGAGAGGGTAACGGGGAGGACACGACGCCTAGGGGTGGACACGGGGAGGACCTTCCTGACCAGGAGGGTGACGGGGAGGACACGACGCCTAGGGGCTGTCACGGGGAGGACCTTCCGACCAGGAGGGTAATCGGGGAGGACACGACGCCTAGGGTGGTGTGGACACGGGAGGACCTTCCCGACCAGGAGGGTAACGGGGAGGACACGATGCCTAGGGTGGTCACAGGGAGGACCTTCCTGACCAGGTGGAGGGTGACACGGGGAGGACACGACGTGCCTATTGCAGGTATCACGGAGGACCTCTCCGACCAGGAGGGTAACGGGGAGGACCTTCCCGACCAGGAGGTGCGTAACGGAGGAGGACAACCACTGCAATCGCGTTTATCTCTTTACAGTAATGATGTTAGCGTATCGAACACATCACCATCGAATTTCTTCTTTTGAAAGACCTCTCAAACAAGCATAAAGTTGATCGGGTTCAGCACACTAGGAACGAATATAGAAAACGACGCATCTGAACCCCATCAACCTTATACTCGTTTGAAAGGTCTTTTCGATAGAAAGTCAGTGGTAATGTTTTCAAGGCTCTAACTTAGTTCTGTTAAAAGATAATCGCTTCTCTCAATGAGGGTCTGACCTTAAAAACATTACCACTGACTTTCTATCAAAAAGACCTTTCAAACGAGTATAAGGTCGATGGGGTTCAGATGCGTCGTTTTCTATATTCGTTCCTAGTGTGCTGAACCCGATCAACCTTATGCTTGTTTGAAAGGTCTTTTCAAAAGAAATTCGATGGTGATGTGTTCGATACGCTAACATCGTACTGTAAAGAGATAAACGCGAATTAGAGGTGGTTATTGTCCTTCCGACTGTGACCCACGTCGGAGGAGGTCCTTCTCCAGACTGCCCTGGGCGTCGTGTCCTCCCTGTTACCCTCCTGGTCGGGAAGGTCCTCCCGTGACCGGCCCCTGAGGCGTCGTGTCCTCCCCACGTAACCCTCCTGGTCGGGAAGGTCCTCCCTGTGACCGCCCTAGGCGTCGTGTCCTCCCTGTCACCCCTCCTCGGAGCGGAGGTCTCCCGTGACCGCCCTGGGTGTAGTAGTGTCCTCCCTGTCACCCTCCCGCGAGCGGGAGGTCCTCCCTGTGACCGCCCTGGGTGTAGTGTCCTCCCTGTTGTTACCTCCTCGGAGCGGAGGTCCTCCTCGTGACCGCGTCTCTAAGCATCGTGTCCTCCCGTTACCCAGCTAAGAGGGCATGTCCTCCTCGTGACCGCTCCAAGCACGTGTCCTCCCCGTTACTCAGCTAAGAGGGCATGTCCTCCCCGTGACCGCCCTGAACGTTTTATCTCCTCGCCACGACCCGCCTGGGTGCGGTGGCGGTCATCCCCGTGACCCACAATAGCTGGTTGTCTTCACATGTTTAGCTAGCCTCTCGTCAGGGCCTCCCTCTGACTCTGATCCGACGATTTTTCTTCATTTTTTGTTTACATATAAGTATGAATAAGCATGTTTAAACGTGTTTGCGCGGTTCAAACTGATTTGAATCTTGTAGTCCATGGCCTGAGGACTTGTATTTGACTAGGAGTGGTGTTTCAAATTGCAGACAAGTTACAAAACATGACTTATGTTTGCAAAAAAGGGAAAGTGCAAAAACCAAGGACAACCGTTTAAATTGTCATAGTTTTACCAATATTTGAGACTTCGAGATGCGACTTGTCCTAAAAAGTTTCTTGATTATTAGTTCTACAACCAATCTTTTTCTCGGTTTCTACCGTTACGACCCTCTTTTCAAAATCCATGCACTTTTCAATTCAAAACTCGAGCTTGGGACACACCAAAAAACGCAAGCTAGTAGATTTTGGCTATTCCTGTGGAGTCATCCCCGTGACGTCCAGTGTCAGCATTACTGAAAATAGGAAGCGTCCCTGGTTTGTCTCGATCGTTAGCATGGATTTTTACTCCCTGAATGATTTTTCCTCCCTCGCATTCAAGAATAAAGTGCCAGGGACACAAATTTGACACAATTTTGAGAATGACCCATATGCTGGTCTGATGGGCGCAAATCTGATTAATACACTATTAACCGGCACATTGGCGACCTCTTCTCCAAATTCAATGCTGTAACAGCAAAACGGTAAGAGATACGGTCAAACGGACGAAATTTCGCTCACAGGGCCGCAATTCGCTGAGTTACCCCTTAGGACACTGTAAAAAATATTTCTTTTTTATAATTTTTGTTGAAAATGTTAATTTATTTTTTACGGTGTCAATTTTTGAGCTAGAATGCCCATTTTCGAACTCGACCGAGCTTTTAGGGCAAGGAAGCTTACGTAAAAATTTCAAGTCGATATCTCAACTTGTTCTCGAGTTCTCGTGCGCACAGACAGACAGACGGACAGACAAACATTGAACTTTTTTAGCACTCCAGTGGCGTAATAGGCTTCGCTTCGCTCATTTTTACAGTGTCAATTTTTGAGCTAGAATGCCCATTTTCGAACTCAACCGAGCTTTTAGGGCAAGGAAGCTACAGTAAAAATTTCAAGTCGATATCTCAACTTGTTCTTCAGTTCTCGTGCGCACAGACACGCAGACAGACAGACAGACGGACAGACAAACATTGAACTTTTTTAGCACTCCAGTGGCGTAATAGGCTTCGCTTCGTTCAGCCAAGTAGGTAGATGTACGCCAGACCACGATCATCGCAACAGGCTTCACAGATATCTCGCAAAACACTGTTACGCTGCTAGGGGTAAAAATAACCACAAATAATTACTCAGACAGCCACTGTAAGGCAATTAAAGATCTGGTCCTCCGCACGTGCCCAGTAGTAACAGTCTGTCAAGTGTTTGATTTTTCACCACTATAAGATTGGCCACTCTGATACTTACCTGAGCTAATCTGCAGAACTTTACATACCTTTGACAGATTCGAACCGCATTGTTGTATACTTTAGAGGAGGATCCAGTAGTAAAGGAGCTACTAGGTTGGGGAGGATTTGGATAATGTTTATAAGCTATCAGTTAACAGAAATGCAAAGATCTGCCTGTCAAATAATCCAGAATTACATAGGCGCATTTCAATAAGTATTATCAAGGAAGTGGTTACCAAAGATGGAAAGAGTGGAAAGACTTTATAGATTTCCACAATTCATGATACATCAAGTTTCAAATAGTATAATACATACAACCATGCACAGAACAAAAGCTAAGGAAAGCAATTACAAAGCTGAAAATAAAAATCATCAGGGATAGACAGAAATTTTCCAATGAAATAATTAAAAGTCAAAGTAACGAATTGATAAAGCCACTCATTGTTACATATTATTAACCCTCATTATTATGGCAGAAGGTCAATACCCTGAAAGACTAAAAATGTAAAGTAAAACCCCTATTCAAAAAAAAAAATGATAAAAAATTACCAGAAAACTATAGACCGGTGGCATTAATTTCAGGGGTGTCTAAAGTGTTTGAAATAATTCTATTAGAATATATCACAGAATTCTTAGAAAAAAGTAAGGTAATATCAGATATTCAGTTTGGCTACCAAAAGGGAAGATCGACAGTGGATGCTATCTGTGTACTGGTTGATAAGATAGCTAAAGAAAAATTTAGAAAAAAGAAAGTGCTAGCATTATTCCTGGATCTTACCAAAGCATTTGATTGTGTGAATCATAGCATATTACTAAACATCCTTTACAAATATGGAATCAGGGGAAGAATGTATGAAATCGTTCAATCATATCTCTCAGACAGAAAACAATGTGTGCAAATAGATACCATTGTAAACAATGAACTGATACAGTCAAGGTCAGAATTTGTAAACATTGAAGATGCAGTTCCGCAAGGATCAGTATTTGGGCCCTACCTCTTCATTGCATATACTAATGCAATTAAGAAAGTAGTGGAGAAATCCGGAGGGGAGGCAGTGGTATATGTTGACGATACAAATATAATAATATCAGGGGAAACCTATGAAGAAATAGCGAGTAAAGCAGATAAAGTTATGAATAACATATACGACTATTTTGCCTCTCTGAACCTAGCACTAAACCTTAGCAAAACAATCTATATGCTCTTTCATGAAAATGAAAGCTTTGCTATTCAGATTAAAGGTACAACGTTGGAAAGAGTCAAATCTACAAACTTTTTAGGGATAGAAATTTCAAACAATTTAAAATGGGATAATCATATAAATGAACTATTAAAAAAACTGAATATGGGTATTTTCGCTATCAAACAAATAGCTCAATGTCTAAAAAGGGAAGAGGCACTTAAAGTATATCACGCACATTTTGCCTCACACTTACAATATGGAATTGAAATATGGGGAAATGAAAATCGTAATAAAAAACAAATGCAACAAATCTTTAGGAAACAAAAAAGAGCTATCAGACTAATATTTTTAAGACAAGCAAAGAAACAATCATGCAAGGGAATCTTCAAAAAATTACAAATCCTGACGCTGACTGCTATATATATTATGAAAATGGCTCTGCTAGCCAGAAAAAATTGTATGTACAGAGTAAATAGTAAAGTGCATCAGTATAATACGAGGCAGGCAAATGAAATACACAAGGGCAAAGAAAGTGATAAATCCCCCATTGAAAGATCCATAGAGATTTATAATAAGCTCCCAACTGAAATTAAAGCGTTAAAAGAGAGTAAATTCAAAGTGGAACTAAAGAAATGGCTAATAAACAAAGAATTTTATGAAATAGGAGATTTTCTGTAATCCTGGTTTGGTATTTGTATCAGTGTTTTATCTGTCTCGGTTGTCAGTATGTTTTTATTGCTGGCAATTGTGATTGAACTTCACTTGAACTGACTAAAGCTGATTATGGCCTTGTGCCTATACTGAATGTAGCTTTGAAATTAATAAATAAAATAAAACATAAATGTGACTAAAAATTTTAAGGTGTCAGCTAGCCTGTTTTTTACTTTTTTTTTTCTGTTACACAAAGTCTTTTGAAAATTGTCGAGTGCAGCAGCGTACTCTGCTGTGGTACGCAGGCGGCTTGCGGCTTGCTCTCCGCTCTCTGCACGCATTAGTACGGGGCCGGGCCGACGCGCTCCGTAACCGTTCAAGATAGATGGTGGGTGTAAGCGAGGCGAATGCGGTAGAAAGTCCAAGCTTTCAAATGGTTTAAGTACTTTTGTGATACGACTCATACAGCCCGAATGGCAGCTAGCTAAAATCGTCGCGAGCATCAGCTTGTTTGGGTATGAGAATGCGATGAGTTTCTTCACTGTACGTCTGTTTGATAAATCGCATTTCAAACGGCGTGTGTGTCCATGGTAAGTCGGCTCCGCCTAATGCATGGATTCTCCCTGTCGCGCTTGTGACCCGTCGCGCCTGTGAGCTGTCGCGCTTGTGAGCCAGAGCCACTCCCGAATGATCGACATTGACCGAAAATGACTGAATTTTGATTAAATGATCTTGAGTCATCAAATGACTGAAGCATGATCGAATGACCGTAGAGTGACACTGTAAGTTTCTTACAAAGAACTGCTCTTCGTAACGTACAAAGGATTCGGGATCATTGTAATACAAACAAATTCTTCGTATAACAAACACTGTTAAAAAATTTGTCGTAAATTTACGATATTAATTTGTAATTAAGTTTAAGTTTGTTAGCAACATATGTCGTAATTTTACGAGCATGTTGTAATCTAACAATATTCATAAAATTTTCTGCAACACATTTTTCAATTGGAAAAGTGCGTGTTCCCAACCAACATAACAATGTTGGTTGTATTGAAACGACATGTGTTGTTAACAAACTTAACTACAATTATGTTGTAAAGGTACAACATGCTGATAAGTTGTTATTTCGGTATAGACGAATACGGTTGAAATAGAAAGTCTTTTGTCACTTATACAAATAAAACAAATTTTGTTTTGTAAACCAACAACACAGCCATCACGGGCAGTGTCGTCAACTGACAATTATTTTTAACAGTGAAGGGCCCCGGTTTGTATTACGAAGGACACGTGTTTGTTCCCAAACCAATATTCTTTGTAATATGAAGAAAATCCATTTGTAATATGGTGGTTCCAGATCCTTTGTACCTTACAAACCACTTCTTTGTAATATGAAGCACATTCTTTGTAAGAAACTAACAGTGGATCGAAAAATGACCGAATAACCTTAGAATGATAGAAAAATGACCGAATGACCCCAAAACGATAGAAAAATGGCCGAATGACCCAAAAACGATAGAAAAATGACTGAATGAGGACCAAAGCTCTGCGCGCGCTTGGCTGTCAACGTAGGCCACCGACCCTACGCGGTTGCAGGGCGGGTTTGCCTACCTAGCACTCTATCGCCATCATTGCCATCATTGCAACATTGTCCAACGTTCTTTTTTGGGCACCTTAAAAGGAATGTAGTTTTTAATGAAAACAGTTTAATTGTAAGTGTTTGAAGGGGTGAGCGTAAGTAGGGGGTTTCAGTATCACATGTTCGATTATTTTTGAGGTCGAAGGGGAAAAAAATTGTAATGCATAGAATATAATAACTTACGGACGTGAGCCGGCTCGGGTGGTCGGGACCCGCCAGATTCAAACCCTCAATGTTAGATTTCGACATTCCCTCCCCGGCTCCGGTGGAAGGGGAAGGGGGGAGGTAGGGCCGTAAATTTGAAAAAAATAGTGACGGAAGAAATAACATATTTGCCAAATAAAGACTTTATAAAAGATCTAAAACAACCGAAACTTGACAGAATGACTGAAAATTCATTGAATGACCGAGCATTGGCCGAATGACCGAAAATTTACCGAACGACCGAAAATTTACCGAATGACCGAAAACGACTGAAAGTGACGGAAAAAAATGGTCGAATGGAAGGACGTACACCGATTTGTTGGAGTTACGGACCCCTCGCAGGCAAAGCAGATCAACTGACGACGGGGAGCTGGAGGAGGAAGCCGCTTTCGGGCACAGGGAATGGGAATGCCCACCTGTGTCGCACCATGCGATAAACGAACTTCCCACTCTCCTCCGCCTAATTCGCTTCTCCTGCTTCAAGTTCACTTGTCTGCCAACTCGCGTAAAACCTCATCTCATCTCACACATTAGGGAAGCGAATAGGAAATAATTTACACCAGCATTGGTCTCGTTCATGAACTGAACTGAACTATACTGAAATGAACTATTCCCTTTTCCCATTTCGATTTAAATTATAATAGGGTGGTAAAATAATTTAATAATATTTGAAAACGTTGATATAAAAATGTTTTTGTGTTACTAGTGCTGGCAATAGTGCAGTGAATTTTCTTATGTCATTTTTTTTTAAGACGAGACCAAGTTGGCTTTGCCAAGAGCTAGTAAAATATTTAAAAATGCGGTGGCTGGTAGAAGGTGAGGCGGGGCAACGCACACCGTAAACGTCAACAAGTAGCAGATACAGAAAGGTGCGAGTAGGTTAAGCTAGTTTCCCCAATCCACCTCACACTCTTGCTACAGCTCCGCTCGCCGCTCGCCTCCTCCCACCCAGCATCCGACCGGGCGGCAGGCGCGGGTAGCCCGGCTGTCCGGTTGGCCCGGCCCGTGGGCTGGGCCGGGCAGCGGCTTAGGCACCCGGCGGGCTGCCCGTTCCTCATCTCTACCAGCCTGCTGACAAAACAACCCCGCAGCCCAGAGCGCCTGGCAGGTATGCAACCCAACTGCACTCCGTGTAGTCCGGTTGCCTACCACGGCAGGTGTTCTTGACCCGACGGCGGGCGGGGTTGGGGAAGGGAAGGGGGGGGGGGCGCATTTGGAGGAGTTGAAATATTGCCAATCCGGCAGCAGAATCGGACACAGCCAATTTTCGATAGTTAAGTTTAAAAAAAAAAAAAAAATCACAAGAACAGCTTCCAAAACTTCTAATGCCCATATCTCCGGAACCCTTTGAGCTACAGCGCTCAGATTTTGCAGGGAAGTGCCTACGAATAGCTTCTAGCTTTGATGGGAAAATCAAGAGATTAGTGCTTATGGATATAAAGCTTGAGCTCCCCGGGCCCCCACATTCCAACACGTTGCGACACCTAGCTCCCGTAATTTTCGTCGTACAGACTAAACCGCCTCGCAGATTGTCGGCGAGTCTCTGACGATTCCAACGGTGCGCCACACGAGCATTTACACCTTACTCGAGCCGAGCGAACCTGCCGCTGAGGCTCGGCGGCGCGGCTCGCAGCCGTCGCCTGCTCAGGGCCTGTGGTTTATTTATTGAGTTAGAGCGGCCCTAGGTGCCGGCTGCAACGCGTAGTGGCGGGGCGTGGCGGCGTGGTGCGCGGCGGAAGAAGAACAAGAGTGCGCTCGGAACGTTAGCCGGCGCTGAGCAGGCGACGGCTGCGAGCCGCGCCGCCGAGCCTCAGCGGCAGGTTCGCGGACTAGCGTGCCTCTCGCTCGGCTCGGGTAAGGTGTAAATGCTCGAGTGGCGCACCGTTGGAATCGTCAGAGACTCGCCGACAATCTGCGAGGCGGTTTAGTCTGTACGACGAAAATTACGGGAGCTAGGTGTCGCAACGTGTGGGAATGCGGGGGCCCGGGGAGCTCAATTGAGCTTAAGCTTCATATCCATAAGCACTAATCTCTTGGGAAAATGAAAAAAAAAATTCGAAAGGGGTCGCTGTGAATCGTGTAAATCTAGTTTGGGGTGACCCTACAGATAAGTAAATATGTCCTGCAGGTTTAACTCCTAGAGGCAATACGAAAAATAATTGCTACCCTAAACTTTTTCAGGTGAAAATATGAACATTACTTACACTCTACAATACATGTTCAACTTTATTTTATATTTTGAATTTAATATCATATAGCAAAGTAATGATATTTTGGTCGTTGCTTTTCAGTAACGCAAAATTAATTTTTGGTTTTATTTCCCTTGTTCTGCGATTGTTAACCCAGAGGTTCCAACTTTAGCGTATTTTCAATTTTGTAAGTTTTATTGCTTAACTTTTCTTCTGTAATTTAAACTGATAACTTTTTCTCTTTCCAACATATCTCCATGGCATCCAGACTGGTGTAAGTTGTTGAATTGAGGCCTTCATACATTGTTCCTATTGCAACCATGACATCTCACTCATCTCTTTAATTTACAGGATGCCTTTCACTAAAGCGGAGGAAGAAGTTATACGGGCAGCAACAAAAAATTGAACATCTTTCACATGCCAGTTTTGGAAAAGCCTCACAACCAATTTTGTATTTCAAGGTATGTGCGTCATTTGATATATCCGACAGATTTTTTTTTCTTTCTGCTAAAATTTTTCTTTTTAATTGTAGGACGTAGTTGAGAGTCAATTAAACGACACTACTACAGGAAAATAAAGCGTAAGACTTTTTGAAATTTCCAATTTTAAACTTAAGCTGTCATTAAACATGAATCACTATCATTACTGATATAGCTGTCTGTTTTGAAGCCAGTGTTATTCTATTGTATTGTTCTGCTTTTTCTTACTGCAGATTACCATTCTGAAGAGCTCGAGGAAGAGGAAGAGGAAGAGGATGTCCTCAACACAGCTTTTACCAAGGGTTCTGAAGAGGTCAGTAGGGGGACACAGACAGACCTGGTTATCTTTAGAGACTTGTAAAAGTCAGTGTGGATATCACATTTCTTCCTAGTGTTGTATGAATCCCAAGTAAGATAGGTTCATCGAAAATTGGTCAAATTTAAGTTCAGTGACATCTTTGCCAGTAAGTCTCCATAACGTATGTCGAATTTCTGGATTTTATGTAATTTTGATGTCATATTGACACTCCTCTGTCATCGTTGCATCAACTCGATATCAAAATTACATCAAATTCGACAATGTGAAATACATCATGGTGACTGCATGGCTGTGATGTCACCGAATATAAGTTTGACCAAGTTTTGATGGATCTCTCTTACTTGGGATAGACGTCAGAGTTCTTATCAAGTTGTTCTTCCCTGGCTTTGGCATATAGCATAGCTTGATACAAATAAATTCCTGGGAGAGTGAGCATATTGTGTTCTCTGAAAAGACCCGTGCAAGACATCTCTCTTGGGAGACCATTTATTACTATTACTGCTTGTTTTTCCTGACTGAAAATCTTATTAAGCAGAGCTTTGGGGGCACATCCCCACATGATGGTGCAGCAAGTAAGGTGGTGTAGTGGATGAAAGCATAGTATGCAGTAATTAAATATTTTCTCTCCATAGTTCGCGCTAGCTGTTGAAAAACAAAGATCCTAGGCCTTAATTTTCTGATGACTTCAGCCGTTTGACCTCTCCAAGTAATCCCTTGGTCCAGTATGATTCCTAGGAATTTCGAATTGTTGCTCTCCTGGATAAGGGTGTCTTCTATTTGGATTGAGAGTCTAAAGTCACCATTTCTGTTCTTCAAACAAAAGAATAAGCGAAAAAAAGAAAATTGTGCCTTGCTGATGTTGACAACTAGGTTCAGTGAGGCTAGATATGCTTTAATTTTAATTATGGCTTCCTTGATGCTTCCTGTGAGGTCCAATATTTATATAATTAGATTAATGTCATCTGCATAAAGAAGAGGGTCATATTCACTGCTGAAGTTGTTGTTAATGAATATTTTGATTTAATCAATATATAGAAGAAATAGTAGTGGCCACAAGATGCCCTAAATACAACTTTGGTTCAGACATTTTTCGTCCATTGATTGTAGTGTTGCTAGTATGTCGGTTGTCATGTTTTGAAGACTTTGAGTGCTTCTCTGCAGTAGAGATTGGTTGAGTTAATTTTCGGGAGTTTCTTTAACTACTACTTAAACATGTTTACTTGCAGGCTCCGCATAGTTCAGCAGCAGAACAAAATCCAGCCAAGCTTCGTTCAAAAGCAAAAGGGTATGCCTCGTACAAATCTTCTGGAAGTGAAGCGTCACTACAAAGTATTTTATAGGATGCTGGAGCCTTACTGGTTTAAATGGTTGTATTTTCAGAAAACAACTATTCTTCCCACTCCCCAGGGAGGAATCTGACCTTTTTTATGAACCTGAGGTGCTTGTCCCGGACACACCAGAAGATGGTAATTGTAATGCTGTAGGCTAGAGTATATGTTTACTAGGTAGATGTACGCCAGACCACGTCTCGCGTAACAGGCTTCGCGATATCTCGCAAAGCACTGTTACGCTGCGACGCGCCTGCGTACATCTACCTAGGCCTGCGGCGCTGTCAGTATACATTAGGATGCTATAAAAAATACGCTTTAAATAAGGAAACAGTGGACGCAAAATAATTTCACTCGTGCAGACGGTTTTGGCGATATGCTAGTCTGTAATAAGCGAAAATCTGAGAAAAATACAACTCCAAGCGTATATTAAGGACTTTTTGTCGAAATTTAACGCTGCAGCGGCTTAACGGTGCGAGATACGGCCAAACGGACGAAATTTCCGCCCAGAGGGCCGCAACTCGTCGAAATACATCGGAAACGACACCCAACATGCATTTTTAGGACTTTTCTTCCTTTAGTCACGCTGTAGCGGCTGAACGGTAAGAGATACGGCCAAACCGGCGAAATTTTCGTCCAAAGGACCGCAACTCGTCGAGTTATCCCTTAGGACACTGTAAAAAAATATTTATCTAAAATTTTTTTCGAAAATGTAAATTAATTTTTAAGGGTCTCAATTTTTAAGCTAGAATGCCCATTTACGAACTCGTCCGAGCTATTTATGTAAAGAAGCTACTGTAAAAATCTCAGGTGGATATCTCAACTCGTTCTCGAGTTATCGTGCGTACAGACAGACAGACAAACAAACAGACAGGAGCCAAATCCGATCAGTGAAGTAATAGGCTTCGCTATCGCTCAGCCAATCAAATTTGCGCCCATCAGACCGGTATATCGCCGGAACCGTCTGCACGAGTGCAATTCAATGGTGCCCTCTGTTTTCTTTCTCGAATCGTATTTGAACAAGTCAGCAAGGCCTCAAAAGTTCTGACAATCCCAAACTACCCTTTACCGTACATCGTCAGAACGGTCCCTTCGAGTGCAATTTAATGGCCTTCCCCGATTTGACGACAAGGGTTCAAATAATTTTCGAAATTACGGCATCCTAATTTTTACAGAAAGCGCCGCAGGCCTAGGTAGATGTACGCAGGCGCGTCGCAGCGTAACAGTGTTTCGCGAAACATCGCGAAGCCTGTTACGCGAGACGTGGTCTGGCGTACATCTACCTAGTCACTATACTTTACTTAAATTTTGATTGTGTTTTGTTGTATGGCCTCTTTTTTCACTTTCTTTGATAAAGCTTTTTTTTGTTGAAAGGAACCACATCCTTCAAAATTTGCGGTCATTGTAAGAGTAGTCTTATGTATTGAGACTGTTTAAATTTAATGTTTTACATGTAACAAGTTTCGTTCTAAGTTTTTCGTCTTTCTACATGGCTTGCGTGCACCTACGCCAATCACTTTTGAATTTGCTTTCTTCCAATTTCCTGTTGAAAATTCAGCAAAAGAATTACATGTGCACCGTGAAAGTATCTTGTCTTGCCATTATTTGAGATCACGTAACAAATTCAACCTATTAAGTGTCTACTGTCCTTTTGTATTTATCTGTAGACTTTGAATCTCGGTGACTGAACTAATTTCACTTTGCCAGTTCGGGATAGGTGCTAAATGAGAAATTGTTAATTCTTCTAAAGCAAGTAGTAATTTTTTATCATCAAATGCATTAAATAATTTTTTAGTATTGATGATTTGTTGTTCATTCTTCTTGAACAAGTTTTCCCAATTTTGTAGTAATATATCAGATTCTGCATTTCTCCAAGGTAGATAAAGCATCAAAGGTTTACGTATGTAATTATCTGCATCTACTTCATAATTGTAATTTCGGTATCTAATTATAGCAAGTTTGGTCCTTTTTGAAATATAGCCTTTTTCATTCATTAGAGGTATGCTATTCTTTGTTTGTTGTTTTGAGTAATTGTAGTTGGCTGCAAATTCAGAAAGATATTTTCCAGGATTTTAGGCCTGTTGGTATAATAGTCCAAAAGTCCATTTTCAAATATATATGTTGGGTCTTCTGGTAAGATTTCCAAAACACTAACTGGTTTTACCTTTTTTACTCTTTCAAATGGAGGAAAAATAGGAATGAAAATACATTTTTCACTAGATTCTGAAAGATGTAATTGTAGGATGTTGTAGCAAGCTTCTTGAATTGATAATTCACTGTTGTTGTGAACAGCATTGGTAATTTTCCTTAGTGATTGTTGTAAACTTTCATTACTTTCTCTTATTTCTTGTAATATCTTTCTCATAGTTTCACTCATTCCTCGATCTGCTTTGTTAATATAGTCTATAATATATGAGGCACAGCCATATGCATCAAGTACGAACTGAATATTCATGTTGCTTCTCATTAAATCTATAATCTTCTTACAAAACGGACTAATAAACATATCCTTTGCTTGTCTCTTGAGAAAAATTTGACTTGAGGGTTGATCTAATAGCTAGTATGTAATCTTCTTCTGTAATTGAAAGTGATGACAGAAATGCTTCAAAATTGGTGTTCAATGAAGATGGGTCTTCTTTCTTTTCCTCAATTTTTTTAAAAAAAATTCTCAAATTATTTTTATTATCTTCAAAATAATCTTCAGGTAGAGGTTTCAAAATTTGTGTTGTTTTCATTGGAAAGTATGGTATTTTGAAACGATATGATCTTTGATTTCCTTTATGACATGTATGTAAGTGTTGATGAGTCTGCAGTTTCACAAGATCTGGATGCAGTAGATCTGAAGAACATGATATTATGCTATCTATGAACTCACTCACTTTGGTACTTGAATTTGTGTCATCAGGATCATAAGTAGGAGCATCTTTTAACCATGCCAACATGTGTACATGGGGTGATCTATTAATAGAAAAAGATAGTTTTAAATTATTGTATAAGAAAAAAATATATCATTATACAGAGTGATTCATTTTCTTTTGCATAGATGCCTGGCTGGGTGACGCTGAAATGACATAGCTTGGATTGGGCCAAGCTCAAAATTTGTTGGAGCTCGGTTATTTCAGTTTGGCTCAAAATTTGTGGATGCAAGTTCTAATGACATTTTGCTAAGAACATTTATTTGTTTGTACATGTAACATTTAGGATTGTAGAGGCTTTTTGCAGTTTGCAGGAAAACTGCATAACTCTTGTTCAACTCTAAATGTTACATGTAAGAATAAATAAGTTCTCAGCACAATTTCATTCAGACTTGGATAAACAAATTTTGGACCGGGCCAAGCCTGGCTTAGCTATGTTTAGGTGGGACATGGCTAGGTCCCACTTAGGTCTGCCTGGCCTCTCAGCTCGGCTTGTAATATATATTGACACCTAAGCAAAAATAAATGTTTCACGCTGTATAATGTGTATTACAAATTGCTCAAATTTTGAAAAGCTTTGCATACCCTCTTTGTTGAAATTCAATCCTGTGATAGCTATGAATTATTTCATGATCTATGAATGGTCCATTAGAGCTTTTCCATGTTTTAGTTAAAGCACGAAATATTTGATCAAAGTATTGACTGCATATCACTGGATCTTTTTGTACTAAACGTGCTCTTTCTGCATATGATAAATTTGTTGCTTCTGATTCTGATATAATCTTGTTATCTACTTGTTTAGCTAGAATCACTAATAATTCAGGCCATTTATTATCAGCTGATGATAATGTAATGAAAAAAGTAGGTAAGCCAAATTGTCTTATTTGACAGAGTAGTTTAGTCTTCTCATTTTGCCAGTGGGCTGGACTATTTCTTATGCCTTTTAAAATGTTGTGACCATCATTATGTTGTATAATTCCTTCAACATAAGATGAAGATGTCATTCTAGAAGCAGTAAGATTTTCACTTCTGCATGATTTCTTCCTGAGGCAAATACCTATATTGTTATATTTAGTGAACCTCGCTTTAATGGCCAGCACAAACATACACAGAGTTGACAAGTGCACAGCAAGGTGGGAGCGACACGCTCCAGGTGACGGCTCTCCCGAGACTGGCTCGGCCAGCGAGCCCGGGGGCCTGGGGGGGAAGGCGGCAGGGATGCCAACCTCCCCCGGGGGCGGGGACACAGCACCCCTCCCCCTTTTGGACGCACGCAGGCGCCGGGGCTAACACAAATGCGAACATTTGAGGGGAAGCCCCAAAACACACACATACACACACGCGCGCGCGCACACACACACACACACATGTCTTTCTTCAGGGTCGGGCCGGTTTCACCATACGGCCGGACCTCGTGACGGTCCCTCCCGGGCGGGGCGGGGGCTGGTCTTTGCTTCCCTTGGGTGGCCCGACGCGGCCGCGGCCTCGGCCCCTCGGCGTACCTCCTTCAGCCCGGTCCCCGTTGAAGCCGCGGAAGCTGGCCTCCGAGCTGGATGGTGAGGTGAAGGGCGAGCTGCTGGCGGACGCACCCGTCGTGGAGCTGCGGGGCGACGTAGAGGAGCTGGCTCCGCCATCCCCACGTGCGCCCGCGCCCTGGCCCGCGGCCCCCGATCCGTCCCGGTCCTTGGCCTTGACGGGGATGATCACACGGTAAACAAAAAACTCGAATTCCGAGGCAGATACCTCGATTTCCGAGATCGCTACGATCCCGAACTGGTGGGCTCGAAAACGAAAAAGTGCGTCTCTAAAACAGAGGGAGCTGTTTTCTAAAACAGAGGGAGCTATTCTCAAAATCGAGCCAACCTCTTCCCGTTTTCGAGTTTCGAGGGGTCATTTCCCCGATCTCAGAACTTTGCTCCTCGGAATCGGGCACTGATGGCTCGTTACTGAGGAACTGTCTAAATTCTAGTTCTAAGGGCCTGAAATCGAATTCCTAGCTCCCAAAAATCGAAATCT